>NW_025554891.1:0-60569 GCF_020424385.1 Procambarus clarkii | reverse complement strand
TGTTGACATTTTTAGACAGGTACCTGATGTCAGACGTCTGCAGCAGCTGAAGGAGGCATTCGAGCAGAATTCTGTATCGAGTTTCCCGTACGAGATGAAGAATGATGGGAAGCTGCCTTTTCTAGATGTAACAGTCACGGAAAGGAGCGGAGACTTCCACACTGTAGTCTACACTAAGGAAACAAGCATAGGAATGTGCTCAATGCCAATAGTGACTGCCCACACAGGTACAAGAGGAGTGTTGTCAACGCTTACGTCGACCGTGCTCTCAGCCACAACTCAGGATGGAAGCAAGTCGATAAAGAACTCTGTAGGTAAGGCAGGTCCTAGGTAACAATGGTTTTAGGTCAACAAACCTAGTCTCTAAAGGTTATGTTGAAGACGTCATGAAAGAAAAGGGAAACGCCATACAACCTCCGGAGAGTCAACTAACACAACACTTATACCCCCTATTAGACTGTTTTACAGGAACTTCTTTTCGACGGCTCATAAAATGTAGGAAAGGGTCTTGAAAGACATTATTGATAGAACGTTATCCCTACAGACAAAATAAGAAAATACAATTGACAATTTACTACAAAAACAAAAAAAAGGCCAATCTACTCATGAAAACTCCGCAGACACCAAACAGAAAGCCCTGAAGGAAACCAACGTCGTCTATGCCTTCACATGCCTGCTTGGGGACTGTAAGCCCCAAAGATCTCAGTATATAGGCAAGACAACAACGTCTCTTTCTAGGTGATTAACAATGCACAAAAAACAGGGCTCCATCAAGGAACATATAATCTCTTCTCACAACCAGACCATCACCATAGAAATCTTAACAAGCAACACAGAAATCACCGATAAATACAGCGATAGCAGGAGAATCGACATCAGCGAGGCACTACACATCAAAAAGTCAACACCAACAATCAACAGACAATTAATACACAACTATATTCTACCCACTTCAGACCCCAAACCAACATAGCAGCAGCAAAAGGAAGAATGGGCCAATAGGACTTCTGCAGTTACTTCTATTTATGTTCTCATACCCAATTTATACCCATTGATTTGTGTTGTCATAGCTTTGTCACCTCACCCAAAACGAGTATAAGTATGCATGTATTTTATGTGTAAACTAAGTCTTTGATAATCTAATGAGCATTACGAAACGCGTTTAGGCGTCAGACCAGAAATAAGAATGAATTTTGGAGAGTTAGTTTATCAATTACCCTCGACAGTCAAGAACGTAAGAAATATTGAGGAGATTCGTGTTAGAATTATTAATCTTACTTTTTCGGTTATATTCAAAACACATGTTTACAAGAAAGACTGCTACCAAAATAAACTAATATATATAAGAAGACTCCTTCTGAAGATGTATTAATATACGAAAGTACTTAAGGGAATTCCTGTTTCAATTTTCCTCCGTGGTCTGACACTGTCACATTTTTAATCACATGTTTATTTTGTGATTAAAAATATATTTATATATTATATATATATATATATTATATATATATATATATATATATATATATATATATATATATATATATATATATATATATATATATATATATATATATGTCGTACCTAGTAGCCAGAACGCACTTTTCAGCCTACTATGCAAGGCCCGATTTGCCTAATAAGCCAAGTTTTCATGAATTAATTGTTTTTCGGTTACCTAACCTACCTAACCTAACCTAACCTAAGTTTTTCTGCTACCTAACCTAACCTAATCTATAAAGATAGGTTAGGTTAGGTGGGGTTGGTTAGGTTCGGTCATATATCTACGTTAATTTTAACTCCAATAAAAAAAAATTTACCTCATACATAGAGAAAAGGGTTGCTTTATCATTTCATAAGAAAAAATTATAGTAAATATATTAATTCAGGAAAACTTGGCTTATTAGGCAAATCGGGCCTTGAATAGTAGGCTGAGAAGTGAGTTCTGGCTACTAGGTACGACATATATATATATATATATATATATATATATATATATATATATATATATATATATATATATATATATATATATATATATATATATATATATAAGTACCTGTGCACCGCCAACCATATATACAATATGCACCATGGGCCGAGAGAGACCAGGTGGTAGGGCATGTAGATAGTAAGATAATGAGCGTCACGTTTCAAGTAATGAGAGGTGAGGAAAGTGAGGTAACATACACAGGTGAGGAGCACCGCCGTCTTGCCCTAGCCCGCCCCCCCCCCCCCCTACCCACTTCCGTGTCTCCTCCTCCCTTCCTCTTCCCTCACTGCTTTTTCCTGACCTTTCTCTTCCTTCCTCTATGTCTGGGTTTTTTTATGTCGCATATTATTTCCTCATTTTTTTCCCACCTCTTCCTCTCTATTACCGTCTTCCGCATCTCTCCGGCGAGTTTTGTATTTTGGTTTTCTTTACCTAATTCCTACGTTATGTCGCTGATGTTTACCTAGAGGTACCCCCCTCCCTCCCAAGCCTCACTACACCTACCTAGAATGTAGACACACTTGTAGGTCCATTGGTGAGTGTAAGTGTTGGTGAGTGTATCTTGAGGTTATTGTTACGGACCCGAGTCCATCAATCCAGCTGGATTGCACGGAGCAGTGACGACAACGCCATCTGTAAGTCCGCTCCCGAAACCCCCTCCAAATGGACGACGCCATCTAGTGATGACGAGAGACGCCGGCAATACGTGCTGGATTCCCGTCTTAATCGGCTCGTGGAATAGCCGCTGCTATCTAAGCGCCACCTCACCAGAGGTGGCGCTTAGACAGCAACGCCATCTATGGAGTGAAGAGGTGGACGTTTGTGTCTAAGCCTGTAAGAGAGGTTCCCTAGAGCGTCCCAGTAGTCTCCGTGGTGTAGTGGTAAGACACTCGCCTGGCGTTCCGCGAGCGCTATGTCATGGGTTCGTATCCTGGCCGGGGAGGATTTACTGGGCGCAATTCCTTAACTGTAGCCTCTGTTTAACTCAACAGTAAAATGTGTACTTGGATGAAAAAACGATTCTTCGCGGCAGGGATCGTATTCCAGGGACCTGCCCGAAACGCTACGCGTACTAGCGGCTGTACAAGAATGTAACAACTCTTGTATATGTATCTCATCTCAGTATTAATGACGTATCTGATTGCAGAGTCGACCTGGGACTGCTGTGTTGGACGATGGGGCAGTCTACCCAAGGCAGCCAAGGTCTCTTCACAAGTCTGCTTTGAAGAAGCTGTGAGCCATCCCCGGACGAACTCTGTTGAGAGTGTAATAGCCTGCCTGAGGCGTGGCACTGTCGGGAATCGCCTTATCCGGGGTTGGCTGGTGGAAGAGACCATCCACTGGGGTGCTGTATGAGGAGAGTGATCAGCGGGTCACACGAGGCTCCTGCTTAGGGCTCGCAACCCTAGTATCGGTCATTGAGTGGCCTACACAGCGGAGCTGATCGGTACCTGCCAGCTACAGGCTGGATTGTGGTTGAAGGCCTCCACGACGAAGCACCCAGTGAGACTGAGGCTGGCCTGTGGCCAGGGTAGATTCGTCATAGTCATAGTGGATTCATCGTGGGCCACGGAAGAAGGAACCAGGGCTACCCAGAGTGAGCATCGTTGAGCATCCAGTGGCTTCGGAGGAAGACGCAACTGTACATAAGTGTAGCAATAATCTCCGCGCGCGACTTATTTATTTATATATGGTGGTGGTAAATATATCAGAAAAACTGAAACATTTGTATCCCTCCCCCTTTAATTTAACTTGCGTTACAGAACACACCCCCTTGAAAGCCTCTATTAACTTGGGGCCGGATTCCCAAACTCTACTACAATCAGACAAGAACCCGGTTGCGTCCCAGTAGGGCCGTAACTGTTATCTTGAGATGATTTCGGGGCTTTTTAGTTTTCCCGCGGCCCGGTCCTCGACCAGGCTTCCACCCCCAGGAAGCAGCCCGTGACAGCTGACCAACACCCAGGTACCTATTTTACTGCTAGGTAACAGGGGCATAGGGTGAAAGAAACTCTGCCCATTGTTTCTCGCCGGCGCCTGGGATCGAACCCAGGACCACAGGATCACAAGTCCAGCGTGCTGACCGCTCGGCCGACCGGCTCCTCCCTGTAAGTGTTGGTGAGTGGCAGTAAGTGCCCCACTAACCCTCACCTCTGCTTGTTTACACCAATTGTCCTGACCACTATCAGACAACCTAAGCTCTCCACGCCACCACTCTGCATTTACTATTTGTGTAAATAGTAAACTTGTCTAGCTCCTAGGTACCTATTTACTGCTAGGTGAACAGGCACATCAGGGCGAAAGAAACTCTGCCCATTTGTTTCCGCCTCCGCCAGGAATCGAACCCGGGACCTTAGGACTACGAGCCCCGTGCGGTATCCACTCACCCGTCAGGCCCCATGGCAGGTATATTGCCGACAAAAAGACATGTATTAAAACAGGATATTAATTGCCCCCCTTGGATGAGGGATAGTACCCCCCCCCCCGCCTCCTGGAGGCCTAATATACGATATCTGAGGCCTAATATACGATATCTGAGGCCTAATATACGATATCTGAGGCCTAATATACGATAATGCCCGAAACGTTTTTGCGTAATAGTGGCTTTAGGCATTGTATGTACTAGCTCTACCTATAAGTCTACCAATCCTTGTAAAAATTTATTGTATGTATGTACCTTACCTAAATAAAATTGTATTGTATTGTATATCTGAGGCCTAATATAGTTTGCGTTTTAGTTTCATTTATTTTAAAACAATTTCCTACTATTCAGTATACCACTACTGTCTTAAAGCTAAGAACGTACGAATTATGACTATTGACGATCGTCACAATACCTAGTATGTAAACAGGAGGATGGGTTGTTGCATATACAGTCTACGTGTATTATGTGTATACCCTGTGACGTATACCAGTATACAATGTATATACTATGTATACCTACTATAACTGAGCCACATTAGGCCGTCGTCAGTGTACTTTAGGTCCTGGACTGGAGCAGAGGTGCGTCACTGGCGCCATTTTGACCACAGAATTACACCTCTCTTATATTTATTGCAACTATTGTGTTTCCATAACTGTGTTTGAACATTCATGTAGAATAATCAATAAAATGAATGATGTATTACAAGGAAGACAGTGACCCCATGAGCGCTAACCCCGCACACCACAATTAACCCCGTCCTCAGGTCCATTCCATCCAGCGGCCGACCCCAAAGACGCATTCATGATGCTCCTTCATAATAGGAATTGTCTCAAATATGTACTTGTTCAATATTGAAGGTTTCTATGAAGCGATCTGTGTATGCTATCTGTGATTGACAGTCTGGCGGTGGTTCCAGGAAGCTTTGCTTAGGCTTAGCCCTTCCATTGGGGTGGGGGGGGAGGGAGGGGGGGATTAAAGAGCTAAGTCTTAGTTCTCCATCACTGGAGGGATTATAAGGTGCCATGACCTTTGCGTGTGACTTAACACGTTCATCTACCCATTTACCTCTTGTTGGTTCTGGGGATCAACGTCCCCGCGGCCCGGTCTCTGACCAGACCGCCTGGTTGGTGGTCTGGTCAACCAGGCTGTTGGACACAGCTGCATCGCAGCCTGACGTATTAATCATGCTATTCCCGTTGCCATTCCCTGGTTATATAGTCCTATGTATATTTTAACATGAATTATTTTCAGCTATTTCTGTTAATTGAGAAATACTAGAGGGAGTGGTACCGGGTCGCACACGGAACACCACACGAGACCAGGAGGCATGGGAGGATGTGCAGAATACCCCCGTTGAAGATCAGAGGTGCAACAGATATGTTGGGAGAGATCTCTATCAACATGAGAGGCCCGAGACTGTTCAACTCTCTCCTCCTGGACATAACTGGCCGACCCCTCACAGTGTTCAGGGAGGAGCCTGGTAAACACCGTTGAAGAATACTTGATAGGTCAGGCTCCGAATCATACGTCAGGCTGCGAGCGGCCGTGCGTCCAACAGCCTGGGTTGACCACACCACCAAAAGGCCTTCTCGGAGACCGGGCCGCGGGGACAATGATCCTCGAAATCGTAGAAATGCAAACAAATGGTAAGACAAGGAATAAACCATTAGGGTTGAGAGTGGGGAGAAGTGAGGTGGAGAGAGAGACCTCAACACACACACACAGAGTCCTCCACGGTTGACGGTTGGAACAAGTTGGGTGAGAAGGTGGTGGAGGCCAAGACCGTCAGTAGTTTCAAAGCGTTATATGACAAAGAGTGCTGGGAAGACGGGACACCACGAGCGTAGCTCTCATCCTTAGGTAACTACACTTAGGTAATTACACAGGGACGTAAATGTCACCAACTTGAAGGCAAGATAGAAGCCAGCGCCATAAACACCCGTTTGTTTATGGCTACACCTTCCACACCTGTTCAGGATGTATACCCGGAGAGGGGTACCAAAGGTATCTTGCTGTATACACTCAGTTTACATTAATCCTTGACTTCAGAACTACAGGACGTGTTCAGGACAGTGTGTTCTAAAGTGTTCACGACTAAAATCTGATTGCTGGTTGGTCAGTAAGGTATTGTGGTGACCTTAACAACCCATCAAAGCTTGTTTGGTCTCCAGCCCAACACTGGGCCAAACAAGGTGTACAATTACATCAGTAACTGCCTGAGTAATGTTACTGGTACCCGACACCTGGAAATCCGGGGCCCAGAAGTTGAAGCCTGACCCTGCGTACTCATATATAGGCGACAACAGACATATTTAAAATTGAACTAAACACTATACATCAAGAGGAAGGTTATGTATGGATTATACGTGACAGTTTGAAATGTGTGTGATTTGTTCAACACAATTATGTTGAGAGTTGTGTGAGCGTGACACACCTGGTGGTCCGTGACACACCTGGTGGTCCGTGGCACACCTCGTGGTCCGTGACACACCTGGTGGTCCGTGGCACACCTGGTGGTCCGTGACACACCTCGTGGCCCGTGGCACACCTGGTGGCCCGTGACACACCTGGTGGTCCGTGACACACCTGGTGGTCCGTGACACACCTGGTGGTCCGTGGCACACCTGGTGGCCCGTGACACACCTGGTGGTCCGTGACACACCTGGTGGTCCGTGACACACCTGGTGGTCCGTGACACACCTGGTGGTCCGTGACACACCTGGTGGTCCGTGACACACCTCGTGGCCCGTGACACACCTCGTGGCCCGTGACACACCTCGTGGCCCGTGACACACCTCGTGGCCCCTTGACACACCTCGTGGCCCGTGACACACCTCGTGGCCCGTGACACACCTCGTGGCCCGTGGCACACCTCGTGGCTCGTGACACACCTCGTGGCTCGTGACACACCTGGTGGTCCGTGGCACACCTCGTGGCCCGTGACACACCTCGTGGCCCGTGACACACCTCGTGGTCCGTGACACACCTCGTGGTCCGTGACACACCTCGTGGCCCGTGACACACCTCGTGGCCCGTGGCACACCTCGTGGCCCGTGACACACCTCGTGGACCGTGACACACCTGGTGGTCCGTGACACACCTCGTGGCCCGTGACACACCTGGTGGTCCGTGACACACCTCGTGGTCCGTGGCACACCTCGTGGTCCGTGGCACACCTCGTGGTCCGTGACACACCTGGTGGTCCGTGACACACCTGGTGGTCCGTGACACACCTCGTGGCCCGTGGCACACCTGGTGGTCCGTGACACACCTCGTGGCCCGTGACACACCTCGTGGCCCGTGACACACCTGGTGGCCCGTGACACACCTCGTGGCCCGTGGCACACCTCGTGGTCCGTGGCACACCTGGTGGTCCGTGGCACACCTCGTGGTCCGTGACACACCTGGTGGCCCGTGGCACACCTCGTGGTCCGTGACACACCTCGTGGTCCGTGGCACACCTCGTGGTCCGTGACACACCTCGTGGCCCGTGACACACCTCGTGGTCCGTGACACACCTCGTGGTCCGTGACACACCTCGTGGCCCGTGGCACACCTCGTGGTCCGTGGCACACCTGGTGGTCCGTGACACACCTCGTGGCCCGTGGCACACCTGGTGGCCCGTGACACACCTCGTGGCCCGTGACACACCTCGTGGCCCGTGACACACCTGGTGGCCCGTGACACACCTCGTGGCCCGTGGCACACCTGGTGGCCCGTGACACACCTCGTGGCTCGTGACGCACCTCGTGGCCCGTGACACACCTCGTGGCCCGTGACACACCTCGTGGCCCGTGGCACACCTGGTGGCCCGTGACACACCTCGTGGCTCGTGACACACCTCGTGGCCCGTGGCACACCTGGTGGCCCGTGACACACCTGGTGGCCAGTGGCACACCTGGTGGTCCGTGACACACCTCGTGGCTCGTGACACACCTCGTGGCCCGTGGCACACCTGGTGGCCCGTGACACACCTGGTGGCCAGTGGCACACCTGGTGGCCCGTGACACACCTCGTGGCCCGTGACACACCTCGTGGCCCGTGGCACACCTGGTGGCCCGTGACACACCTGGTGGCCCGTGGCACACCTGGTGGCCCGTGACACACCTCGTGGCCCGTGACACACCTGGTGGTCCGTGACACACCTCGTGGCCCGTGACACACCTGGTGGCCCGTGACACACCTCGTGGCCCGTGACACACCTGGTGGCCCGTGACACACCTCGTGGTCCGTGGCACACCTCGTGGTCCGTGACACACCTCGTGGTCCGTGACACACCTCGTGGTCCGTGACACACCTCGTGGTCCGTGACACACCTCGTGGTCCGTGACACACCTCGTGGTCCGTGACACACCTCGTGGTCCGTGACACACCTCGTGGTCCGTGACACACCTCGTGGTCCGTGACACACCTCGTGGTCCGTGACACACCTCGTGGTCCGTGACACACCTCGTGGTCCGTGACACACCTCGTGGTCCGTGACACACCTCGTGGTCCGTGACACACCTCGTGGTCCGTGACACACCTCGTGGTCCGTGACACACCTGGTGGCCCGTGGCACACCTGGTGGCCCGTGACACACCTGGTGGCCCGTGGCACACCTGGTGGCCCGTGGCACACCTGGTGGCCCGTGGCACACCTGGTGGCCCGTGGCACACCTGGTGGTCCGTGACACACCTGGTGGCCCGTGGCACACCTGGTGGTCCGTGACACACCAGGTGGTCCGTGACACACCTGGTGGTCCGTGACACACCTGGTGGTCCGTGACACACCTGGTGGTCCGTGACACACCTGGTGGTCCGTGACACACCTGGTGGTCCGTGACACACCTGGTGGTCCGTGACACACCTGGTGGTCCGTGACACACCTGGTGGTCCGTGACACACCTGGTGGTCCGTGATACACCTGGTGGTCCGTGACACACCTGGTGGTCCGTGACACACCTGGTGGCCCGTGACACACCTCGTGGTCCGTGACACACCTCGTGGTCCGTGACACACCTGCAACTGTTGATAGTGTGCCCCCTAGTAGCCAGGTGTGGACGACCTGGGGGGGGCCACACACCTGCAACTGTTGACAGTGTGCCCCCTAGTAGCCAGGTGTGGATGACCTGGGGGCCACACACCTGCAACTGTTGGCAGTGTGCCCCCTAGTAGCCAGGTGTGGACGACCTGGGGGCCACACACCTGCAACTGTTGACAATGTGCCCCCTAGTAGCCAGGTGTGGATGACCTGGGGGCCACACACCTGCAACTGTTGACAGTGCCAGTAGTCAGGTGTGGCCGACCTGGGGGCCACACACCTGTGTACCACCACCACCACACACCTTACTACGTCTCATACCACACAACAACTGTGGACAAACACCTGCCAACACCTGCCGCAAAGTGGAATTTCACATGTGATCTTTCTGGGCCCCAAACTTATGGTTTCAGTTCTCGGGTGGCAACCCGTTCTCGCACTTGCTTATAGTCAATATTGGCTTATTTAATAAGTGCATATGTGACATACTAATTGATTGTGAATATTTTAGTTTACCTTGAAAAGCTTCATAGAAAACACCGACCTCACCTAACCTTCTTAGTATGTTAAGATAAGCATCTTATTGTTCTTATTCACAATTATTACTTAACCTATCAACGGTATAGGTTAAGTAATAATTGTAATTAAGAAGCAATAAGATGCTTATCTTAACATACTAAGAAGGTTAGGTGAGGTCGGTGTTTTCTATGAAGCTTTTCAAGGTAAACTAAAATATTTACAATCAATTAGTATGTCACATATGCACTTTTTAAATAAGCCAATATTGACTATAAGCACGTGCGAGAACGGGTTGCGGGTGGACATCCAGCCACTGGCTTGTGGATGGGTTACCTTGAGGTGCTTCCAGGGCTTAGCGTCCCCGCGGCCCGGTCGTCGACCAGGCCTCCTGAGGTCTGATTGGATGGATGGAAATTCAACTCTGGTCGAATGTTTGTGCTCCACCACCACCATCACCACCAATATCACTAATGCGGCAATTAACAATAATGATAAGACAACCTTTCCTCTTACAAATTACGTCTGAATTTGTCCGTATGGCCAAAAATGGACGTAATTTGAAAATGAAATATAATTCTGGATTTTGTTTTTCTCCAAAACAGCAAGTTAATGGTTCTCTGGCAGGTTAGGAGGGCAGGAAGTTCTCCTAAGGTTTCAATCGTCATGAAACCGTTAATTAATTGAAAGTTTCCTCTGCTAACCTAACCGAGTAAGCTGGAGGACTCAAACAGAAAACGGGACAGTACGTCACTTTCGCGTGCCGATTTCGTTTCAAATTACGTCTATTTTTGGCCATAGCGCTCATACCAGGGGAAAGCTACGTTATTTTAAGAGGACGAGTTGGACATTCATCTACAACCTTTAGAGATATGATGATGAGGAGAATTGTAGAGCTCCGAGGCTATGCCTTCCATAACAGTCTACCACCTGCCCCTCCCCACTGGTCGACCACCAGCCCCTCCCCACTGGTCGACCACCAGCCCCTCCCCACTGGTCGACCACCTGCCCCTCCCCACTGGTCGACCACCTGCCCCTCCCCACTGGTCGACCACCTGCCCCTCCCCACTGGTCGACCACCTGCCCCTTCCCACTGGTCGACCACCTGCCCCTCCCCACTGGTCGACCACCAGCCCCCCCCACTGGTCGACCACCTGCCCCTCCCCACTGGTCGACCACCAGCCCCCCCCCACTGGTCGACCACCTGCCCCCCCCCCCACTGGTCGACCACCAGCCCCTCCCCACTGGTCGACCACCAGCCCCTCCCACTGGTCGACCACCAGCCCCCCCCTCCCCACTGGTCGACCACCTGCCCCTCCCCACTGGTCGACCACCAGCCCCCCCCACTGGTCGACCACCTGCCCCCCCCCCCCACTGGTCGACCACCAGCCCCTCCCCACTGGTCGATCACCACCAGCCCCCCCCCCCCCAATGGTCGACCACCTGCCCCTCCCCACTGGTCGACCACCAGCCCCTCCCCACTGGTCGACCACCTGCCCCTCCCCACTGGTCGACCACCAGCCCCCCCCCACTGGTCGACCACCAGCCCCCCCCTCCCCACTGGTCGACCACCTGCCCCTCCCCACTGGTCGACCACCTGCCCCTCCCCACTGGTCGACCACCTGCCGCTCCCCACTGGTCGACCACCTGCCCCTCCCCACTGGTCGACCACCTGCCCCTCCCCACTGGTCGACCACCTGCCCCTCCCCACTGGTCGACCACCTGCCCCTCCCCACTGGTCGACCACCAGCCCCTCCCCACAGGTCGACCACCTGCCCCTCCCTACTGGTCGACCACCTGCCCCTCCCCACTGGTCGACCACCAGCCCCTCCCCACTGGTCGACCACCAGCCCCCTCACTGGTCGACCACTAGCCCCCCCCCCTCACTGGTCGACCACCAGCCCCCCCCCACTGGTCGACCACCAGCAACCCCCCCCACTGGTCGACCACCAGCCCCCCCTCACTGGTCGACCACCAGCCCCCCCCCCACTGGTCGACCACCTGCCCCCCCGCCCCCCACTGGTCGACCACCTGCCCCCCCTCCCCACTGGTCGACCACCTGCCCCTCCCCACTGGTCGACCACCAGCCCCTCCCCACTGGTCGACCACCAGCCCCTCCCCACTGGTCGACCACCAGCCCCTCCCCACTGGTCGACCACCAGCCCCTCCCCACTGGTCGACCACCAGCCCCTCCCCACTGGTCGACCACCTGCCCCTCCCCACTGGTCGACCACCTACCCCTCCCTCCCCACTGGTCGACCACCTGCCCCTCCCTCCCCACTGGTCGACCACCTGCCCCTCCCTCCCCACTGGTCGACCACCTGCCCCTCCCCACTGGTCGACCACCTGCTCCTCCCCACTGGTCGACCACCTGCTCCTCCCCCACTGGTCGACCACCTGCCCCTCCCCATTGGTCGACTACCAGCCCCTCCCCACCGGTCGACCACCTGCCCCTCCCCCACTGGTCGACCACCAGCCCCTCCCCACTGGTCGACCACCAGCCCCTCCCCACTGGTCGACCACCAGCCCCCCCCTCACTGGTCGACCACCAGCCCCCCCCCCCCTCACTGGTCGACCACCAACCCCCCCCCCACTGGTTGACCACCAGCAACCCCCCCCCCCACTGGTCGACCACCAGCCTCCCCCTCACTGGTCGACCACCAGCCCCTCCCCACTGGTCGACCACCAGCCCCTCCCCACTGGTCGACCACCAGCCTTAATATACAATATTATTCTAATATACAAACCGCCAGATGCAACGGCTGAGGAATTCACAGAACAGATAAACAAAATAGAGAATAGCCTTGATAATTTGGCGAACCCGATACCTGATATTATCATCCTAGGTGACTTCAACTTGCCTAGTCTCAGGTGGAAAATAGCAAACAATAATATTATACCAGGAAATCTATCAGGACCTAACGAACCACAGATTAGAGAACTACTTAGATTCTGTGACAAATTTTCACTCAATCAGCAGATATCGGAGCCAACGAGAAATGAAAATATTCTAGATCTGGTCTTTACGAACAATGAAGACATTATCAGAGACATTACGATATCAGATACCACATATTCAGATCACAAGCTCATTGAAGTGCAAACGACCATCAATACTCAGAATAGACCTAAAACGTTGATAAAGCGAGAGGGGCTATTCAGTAAATTCAATATTAATAATAAAAGGATAGACTGGGAGATAATAAACAGGGAACTTACAAACATTCCATGGGGAACTGTTCTAAGTAATACAAGTCCTACAGAAGGAATAGAAAAACTGACTTCGGAAGCGTATAAAGTCTGTCTGAAACATGTGCCTTTGAGGAAAACCAGAAAGAGATCTAACGTAGAGAGAGAACGCAGACGACACGATAAACGCAGGAAAAAAATAACGGAACTGCTTATGCAGACACGAATTTCCCGTCAAAGAAGGAATAATTTAAATAGGGAGATTGAAGAAATCGAGCGGAAATTGAAACACTCATATGAAGCTGAAGAAAGGCAGTTAGAACAGAAAGCAATTCAGGAAATAAAGAAAATCCAAAATATTTCTTCACATATGCTAAATCAAAAGCAAAAACCACTGCCAGTATTGGACCTATTCGTACAAGTGAAGGTTCATACACGGAGGATGACAAAGAAATTAGTGAAATCCTAAAAAAGCAGTATGAGGACATGTTTAGCACTCCAATACACATCATGAAAGTGGAAGATCCAGACAATTTCTTTATGCGGGATATTCAAACCCCTGTAAATATAACTGATATCAACACGAGCACACTAACTTTTGAAAGAGAAATTGAAAACATGCCCATGCACTCGGCCCCAGGTCCAGACTCATGGAATTCAATATTTATAAAGAAATGCAAAGTGCCGGTAGCACAGGCACTCAGTATAGTGTGGAGGAAGAGCTTGGACACGGGGGAGATACCAGATGCACTTAAAGTAGCAGACATAGCCCCTCTACACAAGGGAGGGAGCAAAGCATTGGCAAAGAATTATAGACCAGTTGCACTAACATCGCACATCATAAAAGTATTTGAGAGAGTGATTAGGAGTCAGGTCACCAATTTCATGGAGACCAATGACCTTCACAACCCAGGCCAACATGGATTTCGAGCGGGAAGATCGTGCCTCTCACAGCTACTTGAGCACTACGACAAAGTCACTGAGGCATTAGAAGAAAAACAGAATGCTGATGTGATATACACGGACTTCGCAAAGGCTTTCGATAAATGTGACCATGGCGTGATAGCACACAAAATGAAGTCAATGGGAATAACCGGTAAAGTAGGACGCTGGATACTCAGTTTTCTGTCAAACAGGACTCAGCGAGTAACTGTCAACCATATAAAATCTAGTCCAAGTGCAGTTAAGAGCTCTGTACCTCAGGGTACAGTCCTTGCACCGCTGCTTTTCCTTATTCTCATATCAGATATAGACAAAAATACAAGTCACAGCTTCGTATCATCCTTTGCAGATGACACAAAAATCAGTATGAAAATTATCTCGGCTGAAGACACTGAAAAATTTCAAGCTGATATTAATAAAGTTTTCGACTGGGCATCAGAAAATAACATGATGTTTAACAGTGATAAATTCCAGGTACTCAGGTACGGTAAAAATGAGGACCTTAAACATAATACAGAGTACAAAACACAATCAAATGTACCGATAGTAGGAAAACAGCATGTAAAGGATTTGGGAATAATAATGTCTGACGACCTAACGTTGAAGGAGCATAACCAAGCAAATATTGCGACAGCCAGAAAAATGATAGGATGGATTACGAGAACTTTCAAATCCAGGGATCCCATCACAATGGTTGTACTCTTCAAGTCACTTGTGTTGTCCCGTCTTGAGTACGGCTCAGTACTCACTTCCCCCTTCAGAGCAGGAGAGATTGCTGAAATAGAGGGAATACAGAGAACAAATACGGCACGCAATATATTATTGGGATCGTCTCAAAGCCCTCCAAATGTACTCACTAGAAAGAAGACGAGAGAGATATCAAATAATATACACCTGGAAGATACTGGAGGGCCAAGTACCAAATCTACACAGTAAAATAACAACGTACTGGAGTGAACGATATGGAAGAAAATGCAGAATAGAACCAGTGAAGAGCAGAGGTGCTATAGGCACAATCAGAGAACACTGTATAAACATCAGAGGTCCGCGGTTGTTCAACGTCCTCCCAGCAAGCATAGGAAATATTGCCGGAACAACCGTGGACATCTTCAAGAGGAAACTAGATTTATTCCTCCAAGGAGTGCCGGACCAACCGGGCTGTGGTGGGTATGTGGGCCTGCGGGCCGCTCCAAGCAACAGCCTGGTGGACCAAACTCTCACAAGTCAAGCCTGGCCTCTTGCCGGGCATGGGGAGTAGAAGAACTCCCAGAACCCCATCAACCAGGTATGAACCAGGTATTAGATAGAATCGTAAAAAAGGAGAGAAAAACTAAGGCATAGAACAGAAAATTAGGATCAGCAGGTGGTTCAGTGAAATCGGTAAGTCTGGCACAGACGGTATAGTGGAGAGGGCTAGTGGAGAGGGCGCCGGGAAGGGGCAGAGGCAAAACAACATGTCCCAGTGAGGAAGAAGGCACTGGGGAGGGGCGATCAAGGGAACGGCAGGAAGCTATGGATCAAGGACAGTACCGGGAGTTTCCATAGCGATGCCAGCTGACTCCCTCTCCAAGATGAGAGGAGCTGCGCGCACAGTCCGAAGTGGAGAGCGGGAGTTGGACTTAAACTTTTTTTACCCGCTGGGAAGGACGGACGGGAGGAACCAGGCTTGTATTTTTGTCTGCGAGAGACAGGTGTGCCAGTAGCAATGTACTCTCCAACAGCCTCTACAGTGGATGGATGGATGGATATTGTCGGAAATTTCCGACAACCCAAGATACTAATGCAACTAACCTTACTAACAGAAGTTCTAGAACATGCTAGAGACGACTGCGTCAGCCACCACATAAGAAGAACATAAGAACATAAGAACAAAGGTAACTGCAGAAGGCCTATTGGCCCATACGAGGCAGCTCCTATTCTATAACCACCCAATCCCACTCATATACTTGTCCAACCCGCGCTTGAAACAATCGAGGGACACCACCTCCACCACGTTACGCGGCAATTGGTTCCACAAATCAACAACCCTGTTACTGAATCAGTATTTACCCAAGTCTTTCCTAAATCTAAACTTATCCAATTTATACCCATTGTTTCGTGTTCTGTCTTGTGTTGATATTTTTAATACCCTATTAATATCCCCCCTGTTATGTCCATTCATCCACTTGTAAACCTCTATCATGTCACCCCTAACTCTTCGCCTTTCCAGTGAATGCAACTTAAGCTTTGTTAATCTTTCTTCATATGAAAGATTTCTAATTTGGGGAATTAATTTAGTCATCCTACGTTGGACACGTTCAAGTGAATTTATATCCATTCTATAATACGGCGACCAAAACTGAACTGCATGTACGTGGTGACTATTCCTTTGCCTAGCACTTGATACAAACTCCCTCTTCAAACTGTTTTCATTTGCGACTGTTATCTTAGATAGAGGTTATGTAATGTTCATAGTAATTGAGGATAATAGATTCGCATATAAATTAGCATTTACCTCCTTTCATTGGTAAATTTGAACCGAGACGATTTGAACTCATGATTGGGGCGCTGCGCCACGCAGCGTTTGTCGCTGCGCAGCTGGCGAGAAAGGCGGACGCATCACCGCGCTCTCCAGATAGACGCCATATTTGTGCTTATAGCCGCAGAATTGTGTCATTGGGAGGTGGGAAAGAGTGCAGCAGAGTCGGGCCGTTGAGCGGATCACCACACACCAAATTGTCACATTCTCCAAGGACGTGTCCTGGTTCTATCATAATTTATTTCCCTGTTGCCAGCTCCTAAACATTGATATTTCAACTGGGTTACGAGGCATAGTTAACACAAAACCCCAGTAAGCCTCTCTCCCTTTTATTAGGTATCACTCCTATGTTATATTGTCAATATAGTAGACTGTTGCAGTTGGTACATTGCATTACCCCGGCAGATCTACGTTGGCGGAGTGAGAGAAGGTTCTACCGCTTCCAACAATTGGAGTTGAAGGCTAGAGTACAGGCCGCAGTGACCACGGAGTGAATATCATTATTGAAATTATTCTACATTTATATGTAATAGGTAGTCCTAGCATTATTAAGTCTACCCCCAAAATAGTGTGCAGAGGAAATAATCCCATTGATCTTTGACGTTTTTACAGTCCGCTTCTAATTTTATTTAATTATATAATTTATGATCTCAGATTATATGTTGGAGAGTTTTCCCCACAGATGGGAGGATAGTTGTTGGGGAAAGTGGAAGGTCATAGGGGAAGTCTGAGAAGAAAAGTGAGGATTAAAAGTGAAGGAGGTCGTAGTGGACAGAGAAGACGGAGGAGTTGGAGTAATTATACCAAGATGAAGGCCAGCAGAAGACTGGGGAAAGGAGGGTGGAGATACCGGTTGGTGAACTACCAGGAACACACTTTGCTGCAGATCGCAGAGGAGCAGAAGACGAGTAGCTGGTGATTGATTGATTGATGAAGATTAAGCCACCCAAGAAGTGGCACGGGCATGAATAGCCCGTAAGTGGTGGCCCTTTTGAGCCATCACCAGTATCAAGAGATGATACTGGAGATGTGTGGAGGTGCGACTGCACTCTGCGTGACGGGAGATGTCTCCCCCGTGGAGGAGCTGGTGGAGGTGTCCCAGTTTAAGGCCTGGAAACGACTGCGGACTGATGAGGGGGAAGATAATTGGGGAAGAGAAGTGCGGTGTAATGCACGAGCAAAGTCAAGTTCAAGTTCAAGAATGTTTATTGAGATAAGAGAGAAATATATCTCAAAGGGATAGAGTAGCTTAGGCTATTTCTACCCGCCTGAGCAAAGTCATATCAGGTTACCTTGAGGTGCTTCCGGGGCTTAGCGTCTCCGCGGCCCGGTCGTCGACCAGGCCTCCTGGTTGCCGGACTGATCAACCAGGCTGTTGGACGCGGCTGCTCGCAGCCTGGTTGATCAGGTATCGCAGGAGTCTTGCCTCGGGAACAGATATACCTTCATGATGCAAGTCAAGGATGGCTTGTTCAAATATATAGTGCATGTATGTGCGGGAATAGACAGGATGGGCCACATAATGGTTAATGCAGCAAGTATGGTGAGAAGAGCACTGTGTTAGACTGTCAAGAATATGCGAGATGAGAACAGTCATCAGGAAGCTTCAACTAGAAAGTAGAGGCGGAAGGGAAGAAAGAACCACGACCAAGAGAAAAGTTGTCCTGGGAAAATTAGTAAAGAAAGATGCAGGATCACAAGGCTCCAAACGGACAGATAAATGCCATGCCATCATCACACTCCGGCAGCCGCCCACCAAGCCCCCTCACCCCGCCGACAATGGGCGGCGTGAGGGGGCTGATTAGTTGTGGGCTAGTTAGAGGGGGCTGAACACTGAGGGGACAGATTAGTTGTAGCGATGTCAGCCTGGAGTGAGCCACAGGGATGTGAGGGAAGTCAGCCTGGAGTGAGCCACAGGGATGTGAGGGAAGTGAGCCACAGGGATGTGAGGGAAGTCAGCCTGGAGTGAGCCACAGGGATGTGAGGGAAGTCAGCCTGGAGTGAGCCACAGGGATGTGAGGGAAGTCAGCCTTGGGTGAGCCACAGGGATGTGAGGGAAGTCAGCCTGGAGTGAGCCACAGGGATGTGAGGGAAGTGAGCCACAGGGATGTGAGGGAAGTCAGCCTGGAGTGAGCCACAGGGATGTGAGGGAAGTCAGCCTTGGGTGAGCCACAGGGATGTTAGGGAAGTCAGCCTGGAGTGAGCCACAGGGATGTGAGGGAAGTCAGCCTGGAGTGAGCCACAGGGATGTGAGGGAAGTCAGCCTTGGGTGAGCCACAGGGATGTGAGGGAAGTCAGCCTGGAGTGAGCCACAGGGATGTGAGGGAAGTCAGTCTGGAGTGAGCCACAGGGATGTGAGGGAAGTCAGCCTGGAGTGAGCCACAGGGATGTGAGGGAAGTCAGCCTTGGGTGAGCCACAGGGATGTGAGGGAAGTCAGCCTGGAGTGAGCCACAGGGATGTGAGGGATGTCAGTCTGGAGTGAGCCACAGGGATGTGAGGGAAGTCAGCCTGGAGTGAGCCACAGGGATGTGAGGGAAGTGAGCCACAGGGATGTGAGGGATGTCAGTCTGGAGTGAGCCACAGGGATGTGAGGGAAGTCAGCCTGGAGTGAGCCACAGGGATGTGAGGGAAGTCAGCCTGGAGTGAGCCACAGGGATGTGAGGGAAGTGAGCCACAGGGATGTGAGGGATGTCAGTCTGGAGTGAGCCACAGGGATGTGAGGGATGTCAGTCTTGGGTGAGCCACAGGGATGTGAGGGAAGTCAGCCTGGAGTGAGCCACAGGGATGTGAGGGATGTCAGTCTGGAGTGAGCCACAGGGATGTGAGGGAAGTCAGTCTGGAGTGAGCCACAGGGATGTGAGGGAAGTCAGCCTGGAGTGAGCCACAGGGATGTGAGGGAAGTGAGCCACAGGGATGTGAGGGATGTCAGTCTGGAGTGAGCCACAGGGATGTGAGGGAAGTCAGCCTGGAGTGAGCCACAGGGATGTGAGGGAAGTCAGCCTGGAGTGAGCCACAGGGATGTGAGGGAAGTCAGTCTTGGGTGAGTCACAGGGATGTGAGGGAAGTCAGCCTTGGGTGAGTCACAGGGATGTGAGGGAAGTCAGCCTTGGGTGAGTCACAGGGATGTGAGGGAAGTCAGCCTGGAGTGAGCCACAGGGATGTGAGGGAAGTCAGCCTTGGGTGAGCCACAGGGATGTGAGGGAAGTCAGCCTTGGGTGAGTCACAGGGATGTGAGGGAAGTCAGCCTTGGTGAGCCACAGGGATGTGAGGGAAGTGAGCCACAGGGATGTGAGGGAAGTCAGCCTGGAGTGAGCCACAGGGATGTGAGGGAAGTCAGCCTTGGGTGAGTCACAGGGATGTGAGGGAAGTCAGCCTTGGGTGAGCCACAGGGATGTGAGGGAAGTCAGCCTTGGGTGAGCCACAGGGATGTGAGGGAAGTCAGCCTTGGGTGAGCCACAGGGATGTGAGGGAAGTCAGCCACAGGGATGTGAGGGAAGTCAGCCTTGGGTGAGCCACAGGGATGTGAGGGAAGTCAGCCTTGGGTGAGCCACAGGGATGTGAGGGATGTCAGTCTTGGGTGAGCCACAGGGATGTGAGGGAAGTCAGCCTTGGGTGAGCCACAGGGATGTGAGGGAAGTGAGCCACAGGGATGTGAGGGAAGTCAGCCTTGGGTGAGCCACAGGGATGTGAGGGAAGTGAGCCACAGGGATGTGAGGGATGTCAGTCTGGAGTGAGCCACAGGGATGTGAGGGAAGTGAGCCACAGGGATGTGAGGGATGTCAGTCTGGAGTGAGCCACAGGGATGTGAGGGAAGTGAGCCACAGGGATGTGAGGGATGTCAGTCTGGAGTGAGCCACAGGGATGTGAGGGAAGTCAGTCTGGAGTGAGCCACAGGGATGTGAGGGATGTCAGTCTGGAGTGAGCCACAGGGATGTGAGGGAAGTCAGTCTGGAGTGAGCCACAGGGATGTGAGGGATGTCAGTCTGGAGTGAGTCACAGGGATGTGAGGGAAGTCAGTCTGGAGTGAGCCACAGGGATGTGAGGGAAGTCAGCCTTGGGTGAGCCACAGGGATGTGAGGGAAGTGAGCCACAGGGATGTGAGGGATGTCAGTCTGGAGTGAGCCACAGGGATGTGAGGGATGTCAGTCTGGAGTGAGCCACAGGGATGTGAGGGATGTCAGTCTGGAGTGAGCCACAGGGATGTGAGGGATGTCAGTCTGGAGTGAGCCACAGGGATGTGAGGGAAGTCAGTCTGGAGTGAGTCACAGGGATGTGAGGGAAGTCAGTCTGGAGTGAGCCACAGGGATGTGAGGGAAGTCAGCCTTGGGTGAGCCACAGGGATGTGAGGGAAGTCAGCCTTGGGTGAGCCACAGGGATGTGAGGGATGTCAGTCTGGAGTGAGCCACAGGAATGTGAGGGATGTCAGTCTGGAGTGAGCCACAGGGATGTGAGGGAACAAATCGTCAGTGTAACACAAGGAGCCAAGTAGAACCAACTGGAAAGAGAAATATGAGATGCTTCCTTCACACGTCGTTTTTAGAGCAGATATGAGAGGAAACACAGGGGCCGGGAGTCGTGCATTACACGACGGACATTCGGAGAGGCGGGTCACAGGAGCTGAACCTCTGCTGTGTAAAGTGTTAGGCGAGCACAAGCTAACACCCCCCCCATCATAATACTCTTCCATAAAACTGGCCAAATCACTACCTAGTGACCAGGTAACCCTCGACCTAAATCCGAATCAATGGCCCCCCACCAGTCAAACAATGGCCCCCCTCCAGTCAATGGCCCCCACCAGTCAAACAATGGCCCCCCACAAGTCAATGGCCCCCCACCAGTCAAACAATGGCCCCCCCACCAGTCAAACAATGGGCCCCCACCAGTCAAACAATGGCCCCCCACCAGTCAATGGCCCCCCACCAGTCAAACAATGGCCCCCCACCAGTCAATGGCCCCCACTAGTCAAACAATGGCCCCCCACCAGTCAAACAATGGCCCCCCACCAGTCAAACACTGGCCCCCACCAGTCAAACAATGGCCCCCCACCAATCAAACAATGGCCCCCACCAGTCAATGGCCCCCACCAGTCAAACAATGGCCCCCCACCAATCAAACAATGGCCCCCCACCAGTCAATGGCCCCCCAACAGTCAATGGCCCCCACCAGTCAAACAATGGCCCCCCACCAGTCAAACAATGGCCCCCACCAGTCAAACAATGACCCCCCACCAGTCAATTGCCCCCACCAGTCAAAACAATGGCCCCCCACCAGTCAAACAATGGCCCCCACCAGTCAAACAATGGCCCCCCACCAGTCAAACAATGGCCCCCGCCAGTCAAACAATGGCTCCCCCACCAGTCAAACAATGGTCCCCCACCAGTCAAACAATGGCCCCCGCCAGTCAAACAATGGCTCCCCCACCAGTCAAACAATGGCCCCCCACCAGTCAATGGCCCCCCACCAGTCAAACAATGGCCCCCCACCAGTCAATGGCCCCCCACCAGTCAATGGCCCCCACCAGTCAAACAATGGTCCCCCACCAGTCAAACAATGGCCCCCACCAGTCAAACAATGGTCCCCCACCAGTCAAACAATGGCCCCCACCAGTCAAACAATGGTCCCCCACCAGTCAAACAATGGTCCCCCACCAGTCAAACAATGGTCCCCCACCAGTCAAACAATGACCCCCACCAGTCAAACAATGGCCCCCACCAGTCAAACAATGGCCCCCCACCAGTCAAACAATGGCCCCCCCACCAGTCAAACAATGGCCCCCCCCACCAGTCAATGGCCCCCACCAGTCAAACAATGGCCCCCACCAGTCAAACAATGGCCCCCCACCAGTCAAACAATGGCCCCCACCAGTCAAACAATTCCCCCCCCCCACCAGTCAATGGCCCCCACCAGTCAAACAATGTCCCCCCACCAGTCAAACAATGGCCCCCACCAGTCAAACAATGGCCCCCACCAGTCAAACAATGGCTCCCCCACCAGTCAAACAATGGCCCCCGCCAGTCAAACAATGGCTCCCCACCAGTCAAACAATGGTCCCCCACCAGTCAAACAATGGCCCCCACCAGTCAAACAATGGCCCCCACCAGTCAAACAATGGCCCCCCACCAGTCAAACAATGGCCCCCCCAGTCAAACAATGGCCCCCCCAGTCAAACAATGGCCCCCCCACCAGTCAATGGCCCCCACCAGTCAAACAATGGCCCCCACCAGTCAAACAATGGCCCCCCACCAGTCAATGGCCCCCACCAGTCAAACAATGGCCCCCCACCAGTCAAACAATGGCCCCCCACCAGTCAAACTATGGCCCCCACCAGTCAAACAATGGCCCCCACCAGTCAAACAATGGCCCCCACCAGTCAAACAATGGCCCCCCACCAGTCAAACAATGGCCCCCCCACCAGTCAAACAATGGCCCCCCACCAGTCAAACAATGACCCCCACCAGTCAAACAATGGCCCCCCACCAGTCAAACAATGGCCCCCCCACCAGTCAATGGCCCCCACCAGTCAAACAATGGCCCCCCACCAGTCAAACAATGGTCCCCCACCAGTCAAACAATGGCCCCCACCAGTCAAACAATGGCCCCCACCAGTCAAACAATGGCCCCCCACCAGTCAAACAATGGCCCCCGCCAGTCAAACAATGGTCCCCACCAGTCAAACAATGGCCCCCACCAGTCAAACAATGGCCCCCCACCAGTCAATGGCCCCCGCCAGTCAAACAATGGCTCCCCCACACCAGTCAAACAATGGTCCCCCACCAGTCAAACAATGGTCCCCCGCCAGTCAAACAATAGCCCCCACCAGTCAAACAATGGCCCCCCACCAGCCAAACAATGGCCCCCCACCAGTCAAACAATAGCCCCCACCAGTCAAGCAATGGCCCCCGCCAGTCAAACAATGGCCCCCCGCCAGTCAAACAATGGCCCCCCGCCAGTCAAACAATGGCTCCCCGCCAGTCAAACAATGGTCCCCCGCCAGTCAAACAATGGCCCCCCGCCAGTCAAACAATGGCCCCCCGCCAGTCAAACAATGGCCCCCCACCAGTCAAACAATGGCCCCCACCAGTCAAACAATGGCCCCCCGCCAGTCAAACAATGGCCCCCGCCAGTCAAACAATGGCCCCCCGCCAGTCAAACAATGGCCCCCCGCCAGTCAAACAATGGCCCCCCGCCAGTCAAACAATGGCCCCCCGCCAGTCAAACAATGGCCCCCCGCCAGTCAAACAATAGCCCACACCAGTCAAACAATGGCCCCCCCCACCAGTCAAACAATGGCCCCCCGCCAGTCAAACAATAGCCCCCACCAGTCAAACAATGCCCCCTACCAGTCAAACAATGCCCCCCCCCCCACCAGTCAAACAATGTCCCCCCACCAGTCAAACAATGGCCCCCACCAGTCAAACAATGGCCCCCCACCAGTCAAACAATGGCCCCCCACCAGTCAAACAATGGCCCCCCACCAGTCAAACAATGGCCCCCCACCAGTCAAACAATGGCCCCCCACCATTCAAACAATGGCCCCCCACCAGTCAAACAATGGCCCCCCACCATCACCAGTCAAACAATGGCCCCCCACCAGTCAAACAATGCCCCCCCACCAGTCAAACAAAAACATTTTTTTTCAACCAGGTATCAACCAGTCAAACAATGGCCCCCCACCAGTCAAACAATAGCCCCGACCAGTCAAACAATGTCCCCCCACCAGTCAAACAATGCCCCCCCCCCACCAGTCAAACAATGCCCCCCCACCAGTCAAACAATGGCCCCCAACCAGTCAAACAATCCACCCCCCACCAGTCAAACAATGGTCCCCAGTCAAACAATGCCCCTCACCAGTCAAAAACATTTTTTTTCAACCAGGTATCAACCAGTCAAACAATGGCCCCCCCACCAGTCAAACAATGCTTCCCCCCCCCCCACCAGTCAAACAATGGCCCCCCACCAGTCAAAAAATGGCCCCCCACCAGTCAAACAATGGCCCCCCACCAGTCAAACAATGGCCCCCCACCAGTCAAACAATGCCCCCCCACCACTCAAACAATGCCCCCCCACCAGTCAAACAATGGCCCCCAACTAGTCAAAAAATCCCCCCCACCAGTCAAACAATGGCCCCCAACCAGTCAAACAATGCCCCCCACCAGTCAAACAATGGCCCCCCACCAGTCAAACAATGGCCCCCCACCAGTCAAACAATGGCCCCCCACCAGTCAAACAATGGCCCCCCCAACGCCCCACCACAAACCAGTTCCGTGTTGATGAACGAGGTTAACCAGACATTACTTTTTTGTTGGTAAGCTTGATCTAGTGACCCACCTCCCTCACTCATCACTCACTGTGCGTGGCCAGCCACACCGCCTCCCAACCTCACTTCAACCCTTAGGCAATGGCTATCTTTATTATGCACCCCATACCCATCTGTGGGTGGAAGTGGAAAGGGTTACAGAGGCACATAATGGGTTCAGGAACTGAACTCCAGAGTTCATGTAACTAAGCAAGTGACAATCTTGTGACGCTAGTTACACAATTATTAGTGTTATATATACATATATATACAGTCATTTACACAAATACATATCAATAATCATTTTTATAACACAAATAAGTAAGTAAATATCAAAAGAAGGCACCAAACCGGGAAGGCTATGTAGCACCATCAAATGTGTGGGATAACCAGAGGGCGCTAAATATCACCAAGGATGCCAATACGAGAACAGAAACTATAAGGCGAACGATATCAAAAGTATCCGAGTCACCAAGAATTCTATCGAGGGACAGGTGACCGCGAGGGGCGGTCGGAAAGCAAGACACACGCTCGTCCTGGAAGTCAGGACATTCAAGAAGGACATGCACGACCGTAAGAGGGACAATGCAACTAGGACAATAAGGAGCAGGGCGGCGCTCCATCAAGTGACCATGGGTTAAGCGAGTATGGCCAATACGCAACCTCGCCAGAGCTGTTTCCCATCGCCGGTTACGGTGGTAGGAGGACGGCCACGAGGAAACACAACTCTTAAGAGTACGTAGTTTGTTACCAGTAACAGACGACCAAGAAGCCTGCCAACAGATGGAGGAATGGATAACCGGGTAAAAGTCGGAATATGGAATACCTTTACGAGAGATGGGACAAGAGTGGACAGCTTCCTTGGCGGCAGCATCCGCACGCTCATTTAAAGACACACCAATATGGCTGGGAACCCAACAAAACTCAACCGACTTAAATTTACTGGGAACAAGAAACAGCCAATGCTGGATCTCGACAACTACTGGATGAACCGGATTAAAGGACCCGAGAGCCATGAGGGCACTACGAGAGTCAACAACAACTACAAAGGAAGACTGACAACGAGAAAGCAGGAGACGAAGAGCATAGAGAATAGCATAAAGCTCCGCTGTAAAAACGCTAGTCTCCGGAGGCAAGCGACACATATAAGTGCGATCAGGAAAAACAACAGAGTAGCCAACACCGTCCGCAGACTTGATCCATAGGTGAAGACAGAAACGGAGCGGGAGGGAGGAGAAAAGTGCTCAAGGAAAAGGCGTTTTAGACCGTAGGAGGGGTAAAAGCTTTAGTGATGCGGGTCAAGGATGTACAAAACTGCGGAAAGGGAACTCTCCACTGGGGAAAAGAAGGAACAACACGAGGAGAAATATTAGAAATATGAACTGAAAGAAAATCCTGTAAGCGAGATAACCGGACAAAAAGAGGGAGGTGGTGAAGAGGAACAGGAACCGCAGGAGGGGTAAAAGTTAAAGCACGACAGAGGCGAGAGGAAGGATGTTGTAAGGACCGCGCAAGATAGCGAAGACAGTAGCGATCACGGCGGTCCTGGAGAGACAGGAAGCCAGTGTCAACATACAAGCTGAGGACGGGAGTCGAACGAAAGGCACCATAACTGAGGCGCAACCCAGTATGGTGCAAAGCATCAAGACGGCGAAGAGTAGAAGGAGAAGCAGACGAGTAAGCAAGGCAACCATAATCGAGCTTAGACAGGACGAGAGAGGAATGTAAAGCAAGGAGAGTGCGCCTATCCGCTCCCCAAGAAGAATGGGACAATACCCGAAGGAGGGTAAGGGCCTTAGAGCATTATAACACAAGTGATTCAACAAGAGGCTCACAACAGTCACTATACAAGGCACTTTACATCTATGGTGAATCACACAGTTACTACTCTTGCTCCACACCCACTCAACTGGGCGGCAGCTTTACAGTCATGCATTACCTACAGTAAGCAAATTTTGGATACTTGGCTAAGATTCCTGGCAGCACATCATTATGAATGAAGTACTTACACATTTCTTGGACACCATTGATGGTGTTATCTCTGAATTCCGCGATTTGTTCACATTCCATTATATAATGACGTAAAGTATGTGAACAGTTCTGCTGACAGAGTTTACATTTAGTCAAGTCTACATCAGCAGATGTTACAACCTCCCAGAGGTACTTGTAGCAGAGTCTAAAGACGATGTAATTATCACATCAGTCACCAAGCCAGTACGCCTGTAGAGCAATTGCAAAGGGTATAAGGACAAGGATCTGGGATAGAACGGATGCAATCCAAAAATATGCAGTCTGCCCAGCCCTCTCTTTCTTGCCCGATTCTTGTTGCCTGATCGTAGAATTCAGTTAATGCTGCGAGGCATGACTTGCCATCCCTGAACCCATGTTGGTGTTGTGACACAAAGTTCTTCGCTCCAGATGTTCCACTAGCTTTTTTCGCACAATTTTCTCCATTAGCTTGCATGGTATGCAAGTTAGGGACACTGGCCTGTAGTTCAGTGCCTCCTGTCTATCCCCCTCTATCTTGAGGTTACCTTGAGATGATTTTGGGGCTTTTAGTGTCCCCGCGGCGCAGTCCTCGACAAGGCCTCCACCCCCAGGAAGCAGCCCGTGACAGCTGACTAACACCCAGGTACCTATTTTACTGCTGGCTAACAGGGGCATAGGGTGAAAGAAACTCTGGCCATTGTTTCTCGCCGGCGCCTGGGATCGAACCCAGGACCACAGGATCACAAGTCCAGCGTGCTGTCCGCTCGGCCGACCGGCTCCATGTATATCGGGACTACGTTTGCCGTCTTCCAAATTTTTGGCAGTTCACCTGTTACCAGTGATTTGTTGTACACCATGGAGAGTGGCAGGCACAGTGCTTCTGCTTCTTCCTTTAGTATCCATGTTGATATTCCATCCGGGCCTATAGCCTTTGTCACATCCAACTCTAGTAAAAGCGTCCTTACATTCCCACTGGTAATCTCAAATTCCCCTAGTGGTGCCTGGTTAACTATTCCTTCTCTTATCTCTGGAACTTCTCCTTGCTCTAATGTGAAGACTTCCTGGAATTTCTTAGAGAGTTCCTCGCACACTACTTTGTCGTTTGTAGTGAATCTGTCTGCCCCTATCCTCAGTTTCATTACCTGTTCCTTCACTGTTGTCTTTCTCCTGATGTGGCTGTGCAGCAATTTGGGTTGGGTCTTAGCCTTGCTTGCTATGTCGTTTTCATATTGCCCTTCTGACTCTCTTCTCACCCTGACGTATTCATTCCAGGCTCTCTGGTAACCTTCTCTGCTCTCAAGTGTCCTGTTATTTCTACAGTTTCTCTACGCTCTTTTACTTTGTTGCTTAGCTAGCCTACACCTCTGATTAAACCATGAGTTTCTCATCTGCATTTCATTTTTTACCTTTTGGGCCGGATACACTTTTCTGCTGCCTCCTTGCACCTCTGCGTGATTTATTCCATCATGTCTTGTGCCGTCTTTTCCCTTAGCTCTGTTCCCCATGTTATATCCGTTAGGAATTTTCTCATCTCCTCGTAGTTTCCCTTACGGAATGCCAGCCTTTTGCTTTCAGTTCCCTTTCTCGAGTACTTTAGCCCTTCTTCGACCAGATACTCAAACGTTAGTATACTGTGATCGCTCATTCCTACTGGGACCTCGAAGTCAATTTCCCTTATGTCGGAGTCATTCAGAGTGAAGACTAGGTCGAGTCTCGCTGGTGTGTGGAGTGTGTTTGTATGTGTGTGTGTGTACTCGCCTATTTGTGCTTGCCGGGGTTGAGCTCTGGCTCTTTGGTCCTGCCTCTCAACTGTCAATCAACTGGTGTACAGATTCCTGAGCCTACTGGGCTCTATCATATCTACATTTTAAACTGTGTATGGAGTCAGCCTCCATCACTGCCTAATGCATTCCACCTGTTAACTACTCTGACACTGAAAAAGTTCCTTCTAACGTCCCTGTGGCTCATATGGGTACACAGTTTCCACCTGTGTCCCCTTGTTCGTGTACCACTATTACTGAATAGTTTATCCTTGTCTACCCGGTCGATTCCCCTGAGGATTTTGTAGGTTGTGATCATGTCTTCCCTTACTCTTCTGTCCTCCAGTGTCATAAGGTGCATTTCCCGTAGCCTTTCCTCGTAACTCATGCCTCTTAGTTCTGGGACTAGTCTAGTGGCATACCTTTGAACTTTTTCCAGCTTTTTCTTGTGCTTGACAAGGTACAGGCTCCATGCTGAGGCCGCATACTCCAGGATTGGTCTTACATATGTGGTGTACAAGATTCTGAATGATTCCTTACACAGGTTCCTGAACGCTGTTCTGATGTTAGCCAGCCTCGCATATGCCGCAGACGTTATTCTTTTTATGTGAGCTTCAGGAGACAGGTTTGGTGTGATATCAACTCCTAGATTTTACTCTGTCCGTTTCATTAAGTACTTCATCTCTTATTCTGTATCCTGTGTTTGGCCTCCTGTTTCCACCGCCTAGTTTTATTACTTTGCATTTACTCGGGTTGAACTTTAACAGCCATTTGTTGGACCATTCACTCAGTCTGTGTAGGTCATCTTGTAGCCACCTACTATCATCCTTTGTTTCAATCCTTCTCATAATTTTTGCATCATCAGCAAACATTGAGAGAGAGAGAGTGTGTGTGTGTGTGTGTGTGTGTGTGTGTGTGTGTGTGTGTGTGTGTGTGTGTGTGTGTGTGTGTGTGTGAGTGTGTGTGTGTGTGTGTGTGTGTGTAATTACCTAAGTGTAGTTACAGGATGAGAGCTACGCTCGTGGTGTCCCGTCTTCCCAGCACTCTTTGTCATATAACGCTTTGAAACTACTGACGGTCTTGGCCTCCACCACCTTCTCACTTAACTTGTTCCAACCGTCTACCACTCTATTTGCGAAGGTGAATTTTCTTATATTTCTTCGGCATCTGTGTTTAGCTAGTTTAAATCTATGGCCTCTTGTTCTTGAAGTTCCAGGTCTCAGGAAGTCTTCCCTGTCGATTTTATCAATTCCTGTTACTATTTTGTACGTAGTGATCATATCACCTCTTTTTCTTCTGTCTTCTAGTTTTGGCATATTTAATGCTTCTAACCTCTCCTCGTAGCTCTTGCCCTTCAGTTCTGGGAGCCACTTAGTAGCATGTCTTTGCACCTTTTCCAGTTTGTTGATGTGCTTCTTAAGATATGGGCACCACACAACAGCTGCATATTCTAGCTTTGGCCTAACAAAAGTCATGAACAACTTCTTTAGTATATCGCCATCCATGTATTTAAATGCAATTCTGAAGTTAGAAAGCATTGCATAGGCTCCTTGCACAATATTCTTAATGTGGTCCTCAGGTGATAGTTTTCTATCTAGAACCACTCCTAGATCTCTTTCTTTATCAGAATTCTTTAAAGATTTCTCACATAATATATAGGTTGTGTGGGGTCTATGTTCTCCTATTCCACATTCCATAACATGACATTTATTAACATTAAATTCCATTTGCCAAGTGGTGCTCCATATACTTATTTTGTCCAGGTCTTCTTGAAGGGCATGACAATCATCTAAATTTCTTATCCTTCCTATTATCTTAGCATCATCAGCAAACATGTTCATATAATTCTGTATACCAACTGGTAGATCATTTATGTACACAATAAACATCACTGGTGCAAGAACTGAACCCTGTGGTACTCCACTTGTGACATTTCTCCATTCCGATACATTGCCTCTGATTACTGCCCTCATTTTTCTATCAGTCAGAAAATTTTTCATCCATGATAGAAGCTTACCTGTCACCCCTCCAATATTTTCCAGTTTCCAGAACAACCTCTTATGTGGAACTCTGTCGAAAGCCTTTTTTAGGTCCAGATAGATGCAGTCAACCCAGCCATCTCTTTCCTGTAATATCTCTGTGGCCCGATCATAGAAACTGAGTAAATTCGATACACAGGATCTTCCTGATCGAAAACCATACTGTCTGTCTGATATTATATCATTTCTCTCCAGGTGTTCTACCCATTTAGTTTTGATTAGCTTTTCCAATACTTTCACTATTACACTTGTCAATGATACAGGTCTATAATTGAGGGGGTCTTCCCTGCTGCCACTTTTGTAGATTGGAACTATGTTACCCTGTTTCCACACGTCTGCTACGATTCCTGTACACAGGGATGCCTGAAAGATCAGGTGAAGTGGAATGCTGAGCTCAGATGCACATTCTCTCAGAACCCATGGTGAAACGCCATCTGGGCCAGCTGCTTTGTTCCTCCCGAGCTCCTTTAGCATATTTTCCACTTCATCTCTAGACACCTCTATCCGCTCTATGTTGTTCTCTGGAATTCTTATTGTGTCTGGTTCTCTGAAGATTTCATTTTGTACAAACACACTTTGGAACTTTTCATTTAATGTTTCACACATTTCCAGTGTGTGTGTGTGTGTGTGTGTGTGAGAGTGTGTGTGTGTGAGTGAGTGAGTGAGTGAGTGAGTGAGTGAGTGAGTGAGTGAGTGAGTGAGTGAGTGAGTGAGTGTGCGAGTGAGTGTGCGAGTGAGTGAGTGAGTGAGTGAGTGAGTGAGTACTCACCTATTTGTGTCTGCAGGATAGAACATTGACTCTTGGATCCCGCCTTTCGAGCCATCGGTTGTTTACAGCAATGATTCCGGTCCTAATTTCCTTATCATACCTAGTTTTCAAATTATGAATAGAATTTGCTTCCACAACCTGCTCCTTCAGCGCATTCTATTTTTCCACTACTCTCACGCTAAAAGAAAACTTCCTAACATCTGTGACTCATCTGGGTTTCCAGCTTCCACCCATGTCCCCTCATTCTGTTAATATTCCGTCGGGGATTGAACACCGACCTGCAAGAAGCTAGGTCATCGGTGCATGGACCAGTCCAACCCGTGAGGCAATATAAGAGCACTCTCGCTGTACAACACTCACCTTACACTAGACAAACAATATTGACGAAGCTGAGTTACATTTAATTGTTCAAACATCTCTGGGCCAAAATCGCCTCTTCTTGTCCCAGCTTCGCACCACAAATCTATATATATAAAAATGCAAATGTTCGTTTGTTCAAAATCGCTAATCACTGAAAGTTCTTCACCGATTGCTTTGAAATTTTGACAACGTTCCACTAGCATACGAGCGTTTTTATATACCTACTATATTATAGTAGGCATATTATATTATACTACTATATTATATGTCACGTCCGTGACAGGCAAAAACATGCTTATTTGGAAAAACAGCGCCATCTGTTGCACGTAAAAGCAACACACGCTATACTAAATATGTTACAATTCCATTTCAATGTTTCCGATTGCATTGATAAATTGAATTTTCAAAGATTTCAATTTAATTTCACTTTGATTTAATTAATTTGTGTGATATTGTGTTGGAATTGAACTGTGTTGTGTACCATACCTTCATTTTGTGAGTATAGTTTATTTATTTTGATTTTTTTAATTTCGTTTTTTTTTTAACTTCTTGTTTTTTCAGTGATGGGAACATCAGATCATTTGGGAACCCATTGGACGAGGGAGAGGGGAATGGTGGGGAGGACGAGGGGATGGGGGAGGACGAGGGGATGGGGGAGGACGAGGGAGTAGGGAATGGTGGGAAGGAGGAGGGGAGAGGAGAGTGGGGAATGGTTGGGAGCGAGGGGATCGGGGAGGAGGGAATGGTGGGGAGGACAGAGGGGGTTGCTGTGGCTCAGCAACGCGTGGCCGGGTACAGCTAGTATTGAATAAACGAAGCACATACTCAGTGTAGGGAAAATACCCCCCGTGCAACCAGGCCAAGTGTGGCCTGGTGGGTGGGTGTAGCAGACGCCAGGTCACACGGGGGTCATGACGGGGAGTGACCCTGGCCGGGGTCGTGACGGATACAGTGACCCTGGCCGGGGTCGTGACGGATACAGTGACCCTGGCCGGGGTCATAACGGGGACAGTGACCCTAACCGGGGTCATGACGGGGACAGTGACCCTGGCCGGGGTCGTGACGGAGACAGTGACCCTGGCCGGGGTCGTGACGGGGACAGTGACCCTGGCCGGGGTCGTGACGGATACAGTGACCCTAACCGGGGTCATGACGGGGACAGTGACCCTGGCCGGGGTCGTGACGGAGACAGTGACCCTGGCCGGGGTCGTGACGGGGACAGTGACCCTGGCCGGGGTCGTGACGGAGACAGTGACCCTGGCCGGGGTCGTGACGGAGACAGTGACCCTGGCCGGGGTCGTGACGGAGACAGGGACCCTGGCCGGGGTCGTGACGGAGACAGTGACCCTGGCCGGGGTCGTGACGGAGACAGTGACCCTGGCCGGGGTCGTGATGGGGACAGTGACCCTGGCCGGGGTGGTGACGGGTGACGGGTCAGCGTGGGGTGCCAGGCTCCTCCTGGGTGACTGGTGCGCCCAACTACTCTCCTGGGCCAACTGTACCATCCGGGGCCGTCACTCTCTAGCCTCACACACCATCACAATGTACACTGGCCAAAGAAAACAGACATAACACCACGGATCCGTCAGTTTACACATAAGGCTAGACGGCGCATGGCGCTGCTCGGGTGACGGAGGCCACATCTTCACTACACACTACCACCCTCCTCCAGTCCGTCCTCTCCAGGCGCCACTATGGGGCACAAAATGGTCTACTTAAACACCTGACCCCCAACTTAGCCCACGTATAAAAAAATTTAATGAGATATGCTACCATTTATCGTACATCATATTTTGTCCGTTGGGAATTTTGACGTCAAAATATGATGCATTTTACGAGAGGACGGCTTGCTTCCTCAATGTTAACGACTCCCAACCATCATCACTGTATCCATCTTCACTACATGCAAACTTTCTCTCTATCTTCACTGCACGCTTCATCAATACATTAGACAAACTAACATTTAATCACGTAGAAAATATTAGATAATAAGTTTAGTCACGTTCCATTCTGGTATTTAGCGAGATTGGAAATTAACATTATTTAACACTTTAAGCAAAGGGATTTGGAATCGACAGCGACCCACGTATGACCTTCCCCGACCAACCACCAGTCACCCTGCAAAGTTTGACAAGGCTGGCCCTAAACGTTTGGTCTCCCACCTTGAACAACCGTCCTCAGACCAAGTCCATTCCATCCAGCGGTCGACCCCAAAGACGCATTCATCAATTTTAACATGCTGTTCATTCAAAATAGGAATTTTCTCAAATATAAATTAATATTGTTATATATTAGCATACTGTGCATATTTAGGCATTGGTTAGGTTAGGTGTTTAGGTTCTGTTGGCGATTATTTGTATTTGTAGTACGTGGGTGAAGCATTTACAGCGTTGTGGTTCGAACAAAAGTCGTCAGCGAAGCACTTGTTCCGGAAGTGTTCGGACGTCATCAGTTGTGAGTCGTGTGTAAACCGTTTTTCATTCATAAACAGGGGGTTTGGCGGGTGCATGGAATGGACTTTGGCCTTTGTTTATGAGGACGGGCTGAAAAAATGAAACAGTACGTCACTTTTGTGAGTCAATTTCATTTCAAATTACGTTCAAATTTGGCCATAGCGCGCATACGAGCGGAAAGTGACGTTATTTTTAAGAGGACGGGTTGCGCATCACGCATGATAGACAACTTACTCTATCCTAGTGAACTTGCCACAGCAACAACAGGAGCGCTTGAGTATCCGACTGCCTTATATTTTATTAATAGTGTGCACTAAGTAATACTAAATAGGTAGCCGGTTATACTGAGAGCTTAAAGTTCACACCAAGCAAGCTTGTGTTCTGGAGTTACAAGACTAAGCTGGTCAACATAACTGGGAATTTCTTACTACCCTGCTGGTCACAAGTGCGGCCAGATAGTGGCCATTAAGTGGCACTCTGAGGCACATGTAGCCACACCCTAAACACATGTTGGGACAATAGCCAGCCTAGTTAGGCCACACCTACCACTCAGCTAAGGCCTACATTTTTATGAAGCTGTAGATAGAGTAGTAGTGTTCATAATTTCAGTAGATTAGGCCACTATATGTGGCATAATTTATATTAATAATAAGGTAAAAAATTCCCTCTTGTACCATCTTGAGATTATCTTGAGATGATTTCGGGGCTTTAGTGTCCCCGCGGCCCGGTCTTCGACCAGGCCTCCACCCCCAGGAAGCAGCCCGTGACAGCTGACTAACACCCAGGTACCTATTTTACTGCTAGGTAACAGGGGCATAGGGTGAAAGAAACTCTGGCCATTGTTTCTCGCCGGCGCCTGGGATCGACCCCAGGACCACAGGATCACAAGTCCAGCGTGCTGTCCGCTCGGCCGACCGGATCCCTTATCCACATCATATCCATATCCACATCAAGGGGGGTATAAGAAGCAATTGTCCCTCCAACTGTGTGTAAGATAACTTCTGGCAGGCTGAATCAATTTATACACTCCACTTACCTTAATAATAATACAATATTCAAGTAACAAAAATTAGAATAAAAAACAAAGGCGTGCTTGCATTTTCCCACACGTGTCTCCATACATTCCTTTGACTCACTTGCGTCTCCAGCTTCCACTTACCCCCCCCCCCCCCCACCTTCAGGACTGGACTAGACGAATGTTAACATTGATTGATTGATGAAGATTAAGCCACCCAAAGGTGGCACGGGCATGAATAGCCCGTAAGTGGTGGCCCTTTCGAGCCATTACCAGTATCAGTAGATGATACTGGAGATCTGTGGAGGTGCAACTGCACCCTGCGTGACGGGAGATGTCTCCCGTGTTTTAAACAGATGAAGAAGATGAAGATGAAGCCACCCAAAAGGTGGCACGGGCATGAATAGCTCGTAAGTGGTGGCCCTTTCGAGCCATCACCAGTATCAAGAGCTGATACTGGAGATCTGTGGAGGTGCAAGTGCACTCTGCGTGACGGGTGATGTCTCCCATGTAGTGAATGTTAACATGACTGGAATAAATATATATAAGGCAGAGGGAGAGTAGTAGTAGTGAGGTGTAGAGTAACGACAGTGGCCCTCACTAGTGTGTGACCCCACACGGGGGGGTCGTGGTGGCCCTCACTAGTGTGTGACCCCACACGGGGGGGTCGTGGTGGCCCTCACTAGTGTGTGACCCCACACGGGGGCGTCGTGGTGGCCGTCACTAGTGTGTGACCCCACACACGGGGGGGGGGTCGTGGTGGCCCTCACTAGTGTGTGACCCCACACGGGGGGTCGTGGTGGCCCTCACTAGTGTGTGACCCCACACGGGGGGTCGTGGTGGCCCTCACTAGTGTGTGACCCCACACGGGGCGTCGTGGTGGCCCTCACTAGTGTGTGACCCCACACGGGGGGTCGTGGTGGCCCTCACTAGTGTGTGACCCCACACGGGGGGGTCGTGGTGGCCCTCACTAGTGTGTGACCCCACACGGGGGGTCGTGGTGGCCCTCACTAGTGTGTGACCCCACACGGGGCGTCGTGGTGGCCCTCACTAGTGTGTGACCCCACACGGGGGCGTCGTGGTGGCCCTCACTAGTGTGTGACCCCACACGGGGGGGTCGTGGTGGCCCTCACTAGTGTGTGACCCCACACGGGGGGTCGTGGTGGCCCTCACTAGTGTGTGACCCCACACGGGGGCGTCGTGGTGGCCCTCACTAGTGTGTGACCCCACACGGGGGGTCGTGGTGGCCCTCACTAGTGTGTGACCCCACACGGGGCGTCGTGGTGGCCCTCACTAGTGTGTGACCGCACACGGGGGGTCGTGGTGGCCCTCACTAGGGGGCGTCGTGGTGGCCCCCACTAGTGTGTGACCCCACACGGGGGGTCGTGGTGGCCCTCACTAGTGTGTGACCCCACACGGGGGCGTCGTGGTGGCCCTCACTAGTGTGTGACCCCACACGGGGGCGTCGTGGTGGCCCTCACTAGTGTGTGACCCCACACGGGGCGTCGTGGTGGCCCTCACTAGTGTGTGACCCCACACGGGGGCGTCGTGGTGGCCCCCACTAGTGTGTGACCCCACACGGGGGGTCGTGGTGGCCCTCACTAGTGTGTGACCCCACACGGGGGGTCGTGGTGGCCCTCACTAGTGTGTGACCCCACACGGGGGGTCGTGGTGGCCCTCACTAGTGTGTGACCCCACACGGGGCGTCGTGGTGGCCCTCACTAGTGTGTGACCCCACACGGGGCGTCGTGGTGGCCCTCACTAGTGTGTGACCCCACACGGGGGCGTCGTGGTGGCCCTCACTAGTGTGTGACCCCACACGGGGGGTCGTGGTGGCCCTCACTAGTGTGTGACCCCACACGGGGGGTCGTGGTGGCCCTCACTAGTGTGTGACCCCACACGGGGGTCGTGGTCGTGGTGGCCCTCACTAGTGTGTGACCCCACACGGGGGTGTCGTGGTGGCCCTCACTAGTGTGTGACCCCACACGGGGGGTCGTGGTGGCCGTCACTAGTGTGACCCCACACACGGGTGACCCCACACGTCGTGGTGGCCCTCACTAGTGTGTGACCCCACACGGGGGTGGGGGGGTCGTCGTGGTGGCCCTCACTAGTGTGTGACCCCACACGGGGGCGTCGTGGTGGCCCTCACTAGTGTGCGACCCCACACGTGTGGTGGCCCTCACTAGTGTGTGACCCCACACGGGGGGTCGTGGTGGCCCTCACTAGTGTGACCCCACACGGGGGGTCGTGGTGGCCCTCACTAGTGTGACCCCACACGGGGGGTCGTGGTGGCCCTCACTAGTGTGTGACCCCACACGGGGACCCCACACGGGGGCGTCGTGGTGGCCCTCACTAGTGTGTGACCCCACACGGGGCGTCGTCCCTCACTAGTGGTGGCCCTCACTAGTGTGTGACCCCACACGGGGCGTCGTGGTGGCCCTCACTAGTGTGTGACCCCACACGGGGGGTCGTGGCCAGCTTCTCCCTGGCCATAATCCCAGACAACGGTGGTTCCCTGCAGTGACTCCAAGCACCTGCAAGACGGTAACGGTACGAGAGTTTGATGCACAGTTAACCTGTTGGAACCACCGGGGGCCACAGCCCACAGCACAAGGCACATCACAATGTGTGTCTTTACACAGGAGGGCACAGCACTAGCAGACACACACACTTCTGTCTTCCGTTAGCAGCTTGGGAGCTTTCCCTCCAGGAGCGCCGCCCCTCCAGGAGCACGGTATACCCGTCACCAGTCATAATCACACACAAGACACACATCAGTGTGTCGCGCCCCGCAATATATATAATATATATACCTGCTTCGTAGCCAGGCCGGGCGAGTCCAAGCGCAGTTACAAGCTCTGTACCTCAAGGTATAGTCCTTGCACCACTGTTTTTCCTTATTCTCACATCAGATATAGACTCAAATACAAGGCACAGCTTCGTATCATTCTTTGTAGACGACACAAATCAGCATGAAAATTACCTCACTTGTAGGCATTGAAAAACTACAAGCAGATATTATTAAAGTTTTCGACTGGGAAGCAGGCAATAACATGTTTAACAGTGATATATTCCAGGTACTCGTGTACGCTAAAAATGAGGACCTTAAACATAATACAGGGTACAAAACACAGTCAAATGTGCCCATAGTAGGAAAGCAACATGTAAAGGATTTAGGAATAATGATGTCTGACGACCTAACGTTTAGGGAGCATAACCAAGCAAATATTGCGTCAGCCAGGAAAATGATAGGATGGATTACGAGAACTTTCAAGTCCAGAGATCCCATCACAATGGTTGTACTCTTCAAGTCTAACAATGTGTTGTACCGTCTTGAGTACTGCTCAGTACTCACTTCCCCCTTCAGAGCAGGAGTGATTGCTGAAATAGAGGGCATACAGAGAACATATACGGCACGCATAGACGCAATAAAGCACCTAAATTATTGGGATCGTCTCAAAGCTCTCCAAATGTACTCACTAGAAAGGAGACGAGAGAGATATCAAATAATATACACGTGGAAGATACTGGAGGGTCAAGTACGAAATCTACACAGTAAAATAACAACGTACTGGAGTGAACGATATGGAAGAAAATGCAGAATAGAACCAGTGAAGAGCAGAGGTGCCATAGGCACAATCAGAGAACACTGTATAAACTATCAAAATCCTCAGATTAGGCAAAATTGTAATTAATTTTGTCAATAAAGATGTTAATAATAATAATACTGTATAAACGTCAGAGGTCCGCGGTTGTTCAACGTCCTCCCAGCGACTATAAGAAATATTGCCGGAACAACCGTACTCACCTAGTTGTGCTTGCAGGGGGTTAAGTTTTGGCTCTTTGGTCCCGCCTCTCAACCGTCAATCAACTGATGTACAGATTCCTGAGCCTACTGGGCTCTATCATATCTACATTTGAAACTGTGTATGGAGTCAGCCTCCACCACATCACTTCCTAGTGCATTCCATTTACTAACTACTCTGACGCTGAAAAAGTTCTTTCTAATGTGTGTGTGGCTCATTTGGGTACTCAGCTTCCACTTATGTCCCTTTGTGAATGTGTTAAATAATCTATCTTTGTCTACCCTGTCAATTTCCCTGAGAATTTTGTATGTGGTGATCATGTCTTCTCGAGCTCTTCTGTTTTCCCGCGACTTAAGGTGCAATTAACGCAGCCTTTCCTTATAACTCATGCTTCTTAGTTCTGGGACTAGCCTAGTGGCATACTTCAGAACTTTTTCCAGCTTCGTCTTGTGCTTGACAAGATGAAGCTGGTACGGGAAGCTTAAGACAGGTACGGGCTCCATGCTGGGGCTGCATACTCCAGGATTGGTCTTGCATATGTGGTATACAAGGTTCTGAAGGATTTCTTACACAGGTTTCTGAAAGTAGTTCTGATGTTAGCCAGCCTCGCATACGCCGCTGATATCCACGTTGATGACCGTGGACATCTTCAAGAGGAAACTAGATTTATTCCTCCAAGGAGTGCCGGACCAACCGGGCTGTGGTGGGTATGTGGCCCTGCGGGCTGCTCCAAGCCATAACCTGGTGGACCAAACTCTCACAAGTCAAGCCTGGCCTCGGGCCGGGCTTGGGGAGTAGAAGAACTCCCAGAACCCCATCAACCAGGTTGTAGCCAGGGTGGGCGGTGGTAGCCAGGGTGGGTGGGTGGTAGCCAGGGTGGGCGGTGGTAGCCAGGGTGGGCGGTGGTAGCCGGGGTGGGGGGTGGTAGCCAGGGTGGGGGGGGGGTGGTAGCCAGGGTGGGGGGTGGTAGCCAGGGTGGGGGGTGGTAGCCAGGGTGGGCGGTGGTAGCCAGGGTGGGCGGTGGTAGCCAGGGTGGGCGGTGGTAGCCAGCGTGGGGGGTGGTAGCCAGCGTGGGGGGTGGTAGCCAGGGTGGGGGGGGGTGGTAGCCAGGGTGGGGGGTGGTAGCCAGGGTGGGCGGTGGTAGCCAGGGTGGGCGGTGGTAGCCAGGGTGGGCGGTGGTAGCCAGGGTGGGGGGTGGTAGCCAGGGTGGGCGGTGGTAGCCAGGGTGGGCGGTGGTAGCCAGGGTGGGGGGTGGTAGCCAGGGTGGGCGGTGGTAGCCAGGGTGGGCGGTGGTAGCCAGGGTGGGGGGGGGTGGTAGCCAGGGTGGGGGGGGGTGGTAGCCAGGGTGGGGGGGTGGTAGCCAGGGTGGGGGGGGTGGTAGCCAGGGTGGGCGGTGGTAGCCAGGGTGGGGGGGGGGTGGTAGCCAGGGTGGGCGGTGGTAGCCAGGGTGGGGGGTGGTAGCCAGGGTGGGGAGAGTGGTAGCCAGGGTGGGCGGTGGTAGCCAGGGTGGGGGGGTGGTAGCCAGGGTGGGGGGGTGGTAGCCAGGGTGGGGGGGTGGTAGCCAGGGTGGGCGGTGGCAGCCAGGGTGGGGGTGGCAGCCAAGGTGGGGGGTGGTAGCCAGGGTGGGGAGTGGTAGCCAGGGGAGTGGTAGCCAGGGTGGGGGGTGGTAGCCAGGGTGGGGGGTGGTAGCCAGGGTGGGCGGTGGTAGCCAGGGTGGGGGGTGGTAGCCAGGGTGGGGGGTGGTAGCCAGGGTGAGGGGGGTGGTAGCCAGGGTGAGGGGGGTGGTAGCCAGGGTGGGCGGTGGTAGCCAGGGTGGGGGGTGGTAGCCAGGGTGGGCGGTGGTAGCCAGGGTGGGGGGTGGTAGCCAGGGCGGGGGGTGGTAGCCAGGGTGGGCGGTGGTAGCCAGAGTGGGGGTGGTAGCCAGAGTGGGGTGGTAGCCAGGGTGGGGGGTGGTAGCCAGGGTGGGGGGTGGTAGCCAGGGTGGGGGGTGGTAGCCAGGGTGGGGGGGTGGTAGCCAGGGTGGGGGGTGGTAGCCAGGGTGGGGGGTGGTAGCCAGGGTGGGGAGTGGTAGCCAGGGTGGGGGGGTGGTAGCCAGGGTGGGCGGTGGTAGCCAGGGTGGGCGGTGGTAGCCAGGGTGGGGGGGTGGTGGTAGCCAGGGTAGGGGGTGGTAGCCAGGGTGGGCGGTGGTAGCCAGGGTGGGGGGTGGTAGCCAGGGTGGGCGGTGGTAGCCAGGGTGGGCGGTGGTAGCCAGGGTGGGGGGTGGTAGCCAGGGTGGGCGGTGGTAGCCAGGGTGGGCGGTGGTAGCCAGGGTGGGGGGTGGTAGCCAGGGTGGGCGGTGGTAGCCAGGGTGGGGGGTGTGGTAGCCAGGGTGGGGGGGGTGGTAGCCAGTGTGGGCGGTGGTAGCCAGGGTGGGGGTGGTAGCCAGGGTGGGCGGTGGTAGCCAGGGTGGGGGGTGGTAGCCAGGGTGGGCGGTGGTAGCCAGGGTGGGCGGTGGTAGCCAGGGTGGGCGGTGGTAGCCAGGGTGGGGGGGGTGGTAGCCAGGGTGGGGGGTGGTAGCCAGGGTGGGGGGTGGTAGCCAGGGTGGGCGGTGGTAGCCAGGGTGGGCGGTGGTAGCCAGGGTGGGCGGTGGTAGCCAGGGTGGGCGGTGGTAGCCAGGGTGGGCGGTGGTAGCCAGGGTGGGCGGTGGTAGCCAGGGTGGGGGGTGGTAGCCAGGGTGGGGGGTGGTAGCCAGGGTGGGCGGTGGTAGCCAGGGTGGGGGGTGGTAGCCAGGGTGGGGGGTGGTAGCCAGGGTGGGGGGTGGTAGCCAGGGTGGGCGGTGGTAGCCAGGGTGGGCGGTGGTAGCCAGAGTGGGGGTGGTAGCCAGGGTGGGGGGTGGTAGCCAGGGTGGGGGGTGGTAGCCAGGGTGGGGGGTGGTAGCCAGGGTGGGGGGTGGTAGCCAGGGTGGGGGGGTGGTAGCCAGGGTGGGGAGTGGTAGCCAGGGTGGGGGGGTGGTAGCCAGGGTGGGGCGGTGGTAGCCAGGGTGGGGGGTGGTAGCCAGGGTAGGGGGTGGTAGCCAGGGTGGGCGGTGGTAGCCAGGGTGGGGGGTGGTAGCCAGGGTGGGCGGTGGTAGCCAGGGTGGGCGGTGGTAGCCAGGGTGGGGGGTGGTAGCCAGGGTGGGCGGTGGTAGCCAGGGTGGGCGGTGGTAGCCAGGGTGGGGGGTGGTAGCCAGGGTGGGCGGTGGTAGCCAGGGTGGGGGGTGGTGGTAGCCAGGGTGGGGGGGGTGGTAGCCAGTGTGGGCGGTGGTAGCCAGGGTGGGTGGTGGTAGCCAGGGTGGGCGGTGGTAGCCAGGGTGGGGGGTGGTAGCCAGGGTGGGCGGTGGTAGCCAGGGTGGGCGGTGGTAGCCAGGGTGGGGGGTGGTAGCCAGGGTGGGCGGTGGTAGCCAGGGTGGGGGGTGGTAGCCAGGGTGGGGGGTGGTAGCCAGGGTGGGGGGTGGTAGCCAGGGTGGGGGGTGGTAGCCAGGGTGGGGGGTGGTAGCCAGGGTGGGGGGGTGGTAGCCAGGGTGGGGGGTGGTAGCCAGGGTGGGCGGTGGTAGCCAGGGTGGGGGGTGGTAGCCAGGGTGGGGGGTGGTAGCCAGGGTGGGGGGGGGTAGCAGTAGTAGGGTTGACACGCCACAGGGGAATTTTTTTTTCTGGGAGAAAATTCCCCTGTAGCGTGTCAGGGGGATTTTCAGGTGAATTTAGAAATTCCCCTGTAGCGTGTCGGGGTTTTTCAGGTTCCAATATTCCCCTGTAGCGTGTCGGGGTTTTCAGGTAAATTTTTTTTTCAGTCACAGATTTTAGAAGTAAGGATTTCTTATAAGAAAAATAATTTCCGAGACATAGAAGTTTGTTAAGGCCTTATGGGACAAATTCAAATAACGTGTGTAGCACTTTAGGGTTTCCATGAGAACTCTACGGACATATTTTACATGTTTTCAACTTACAAAATCGTCTATGTAAGCCTTAGTTATTCATATAAATTTAGAAAATCACCTGTGTAAGTCATTGTTTTCAGGGTTTCGTACATCACACCCCCCTCCCTCCCCCCTTACCTCGCAATCTCTCGCGTCACCTTTATTTACTTTACGCCCGGCCAGCCAGACCTCTTATCTTATCTTCTCCATAATAATATCTGGACCGTCCCTCTCTCTCTCCTCCTATTTCCTTACAACTATTTTCAGAGTTTCAAATAATCATAGAAGTTTATTTATATGTTTATGACCGAATTTGTAAAAGGACCATTTTCAGAGAATATTGTCTTAGATGTTTTGTTAAAGAAAACAGCAAACTTAGCCATAACATTTAGTTTTATATCCATTTACGGCTATTTCATCTGTAAAGACCAAAATTGAACAGAGCCCAGTTTTAAGCTCATATTTCATCAGAGTCCAGTTTATACCGAAAATTCGCCAGAGTCTACTTTGAGAGCAAAATTAGTCAGAGACAGTTTTAGCTCATATTTCATCAGAGTCCTGTAATCTGCGAAAATTTGACAGAGTCCATTTTATACCCAATTTTCGTCAGAGTCTACTTTGTGAGCAAAATTAGTCAGAGACAGTATTTAGCTCATATTTCATCAGAGTCCAATTATCAACAGAAATTCGCCAGAGTCTACTTTGAGATCAAAATTAGTCAGAGACAGTTTTAGCTCATATTTCATCAGAGACCATTTTATACCTAAAAATGAACAGAGTCCACTTTGTGAGCAAATTAGTCAGAGACAGTTTTTAGCTCATATTTCATCATAGTCCAATTATCAACAGAAATTCACCAGAGTCTACTTTGAGAGCAAAATTCGTCAGAGCCAGTTTTAAGCTCATATTTCATCAGAGTCCAATTTATACCTAAAAATGAACAGAGTCTACTTTGAGAGCAAAATTCGTCAGAGACAGTTTTAAGCTCATATTTCATCAGAGTCCAATTATCAACAGAAATTCGCCAGAGTCCAGTTTTCTAGCAAATTTCATCAGTGTCCTGTAATCTGTGAAAATGTGACAGAGTCCAGTTCTTGATCGAAATTCATCAGAGTCCAGTTTTCTAGCAAAATTCGCCAGAGTCTACTTTGTGCCAAAATATTCAGAGTCCAGTTCATGATCGAAATTAATCAGAGTCCAATTAAAGACCCAAATTTGACAGAGACCACATTTTCGCTACTAGCAGTCCAATCCCCCTGAAATTTTAAACAGTCATATTTCAGACGTAGTAAATAAGATCAAGTCAGTTACAGAGCTCCAGCTCTTGTCCCCCTGTATTTGCATATTTTCTCTATATTCACTGTGTTCTTCGTATTCTCATCCGTGTTCACTCCATGTTCTACAAATGTTCACAGTCCCATTCAGTTCATATTTTCACAAGTATCTCCATTTTTTCTGTAATCTTTCTCTTAGTCTCATTATGTTCTCTACAAAGTCTAGTCATATTTTCTATGTTTTCATGTTCATCACATGTTCTCTTTACAACTTTTATACTCAATATTCATGCTAACTTCCATATTTTGTGTTCTTTGTCAATATTCATGTTCCTCTACAAGTTCATGTTCCTCACAAGATCACTTCGTTTTTCACCTTCACTTACATGTTTTCTACATTCTTTGTCATATTCTCCATGTTCTTCACAAGTCCATTGTTCATTCTTTGTATTCCCTATTCTCCTTATCATGTTTTCATGTTCTCTGTAAGTTCATATTCCCAGCATGTTCACTGTATTCATCAACTTTTTCTTACATGTTTTCTGTGTTCACCGTATGTTCACTGTGTTCATTCCCCTACTTAACCTCAATTTTTTATGTTCTTTGTTTCTTTTAACCAATTTGTTTCTTCCATTCACTAACTAGTTCTTTGTCAAATAATATTATACTGCATTACAGTTTCCTCAACAATTTTAGTCACCCAGTTTTTATTCGCAAAACTATGTCAAAGTAATTCTCATAGTCAACTTAATAGTTCTACCAGCCATGTTCTTAAACAAATCTACACTTTATTCAGTTCCAAATTTACAAAGACAAACCTTTCTTGTAACTTCTTAACTAAAAATCTTTCGCCAATCAACTAAAACATAGTCACTTTCGTCATTTCTCAACTAAACTTATTATCCAGTCAACTAAAAATTGTCAAAGGAATCTTTCCAGCACTGTTCACAACTAAACATATTCCCCATTCATCAGAAATAACCTTGTTCTTCATGTTTCATTGTCATTTCATAACTAAAATTATCTATCAATCAACAGAAAAAAGCCATGTTCATCATGTTTTGTCTTTTTCCTTAACTAAAGTATTCATCAGTCAACTAAAAATAGTTACTTCATCATGTTTCCTTGTCATTTCTCAACTAAACTTATTATCCAGTCAACTAAAAATAGTCAGAAATAGCCTCGTTCAACACTGTTCTTAACTAAAACAACCTTTCTCTTAGCTAAAAATTGTCAAAGGAAACTTTTTCAACACTTTCGTAACTAAAATTATATGTCGCTAAGTAAGAAAAATTGTCAAAGGAATCTTTCCAGCACTGTTCTTAACTAAACTTATTCCCCAGTCATCAGAAATAACCGTGTTCTTCATGTTTCATTGTCATTTCATAACTAAAATTATCCATCAATCAACAGAAAAAGCCATGTTCATCATGTTTTGTCTTTTTGCTTAACTAACTTTATCCATCGTCAAGTAAGAAAATATAGTCACAGATATCTATCATCGTCGTTCTTAACTGACATTTATACTTTGTGGAGCACTAAAATAGTCAAATGTAACTTTTTCAACACTTTCGTAACTAAAATTATATGTCGCTAAGTAAGAAAAATAGTCAAAGGTGCTCTCCGTTACACCAAAGTTACTCTTCGAGAAATCAAAGACACTCTTCAATACATCAAGGACTTACTCAAAGACACCAAAGTTACACTCTAAGACATCCTTCGAGACATCAAAGACTTCAAGACTGGGACTCTTCCATTCATCAAAGACATTCTCTAAGCCCTCAAAGTTATTCTCAGCACAATCAAAAGTTATTCCAAGACAACAAAAGTTATTCTCAGAACAATCAAAAGTTATTCCAAGACAGCAAAAGTCATTCTCAGAGCTATCAAAATTATTCTCGGAGTCATCAAAGGTATTCTCTAACTCACTTTTGGTCATTAAAGTTAATTTCTATGTTATAAAAGTTGGTCTCAGAGACATCTAAAGTTAATCTTAGAGTTATCAAATGTAATCTCTAACTCTCTTTTGTTCATCAAAGTTGATCTCAGAGTTAACAAAGGTAATCTCTAACTCACTCTCGTTCATCAAAGTTATTCAAAGAGCTAACAAAAGTTATTCTCAGAGTCACCTTCGTTCTTCAGAGATACTTTCCAAAACATCTTTATTCATCAAAGTTAATCTCAGAGGCATAAAAGTCATTCTCAGAGCTATCAAACTTGTTCTCAAAGTCATCAAACTTATTCACAGAGTCGTCAAAGTTAATCCAAGACATCATTTTTCATCAAAGATATTCTCTCTAAGCCATCAATGTTCTTCTCTAAGACATAAAAGTTATTCTCAGAGTCACCTTCGTTCTTCAGAGAAACTTTCCAAAACATCTTCGTTCATCAAAGTTGTTCTCAAAGACATCAAAGTTAATCTCAGAGTTATCCAAAGATATTCTCTTGTCCACAAAAGTTAATCCAAGAGACGTCAAAGTTAATCTCAGACATCTTCGTTCATAAAAGTTATTCTCAGAGACATCTAAAGTTATTCTTTAAGACAACAAAGTCTTTCTCAGAGTCATCAAAGTTATTCTCAGAGTCACCTTTGTTAATCAAAGAAGCCTTCTGAGACATCCTCGTTCAACAAAAACTGTCCTCAGAGCCATCAAAAAGTTAAATACTGTCGTCAAAGTTATTCTCTAAGTATCTTTTCGTTCATCAGAGAAGCTTTCTAAGACATCTTTGTTCATCCAAGTTGTTCTCTAAGACATCAATCTTGTTCTCTAAGACATCAAAGATGTTCTCAAAATCATAAAAGTTATTCCCAGAGCTATCAAAGTTATTCTCAAAGTCATCAAAGTTATTCAAAGAGCTAGTTATTCTCTAAGTAACCTTTCGTTCATCAGAGAAGCTTTCTAAGACATCTTCGTTCATCAATGTTGATCTCTAAGTCACCTTCGTTCATCAAAGAAACTCTCCTTCTTCCATCAAGTTATACTTTAAGACAACATTGTTGTTCTCTAAGACATCTTCAGGCATAAAATTTCTCCCAAATGTAACTAGTTCAGCTTTTCATATCAAACTTACACTTCTGTTAAATATATTTTCTTAGACATTTTACCTTTTAAACTGTTCTCTGAACTACACTGTTCAAACCTACGTAACCTATCCTCTCCACCCAATGTTACTTAGTTAACGTAACGTTCCTAAACCTAACTTTACCTATCCTAACATAACTTACCTTACCTTACCTATCTTACCTAACTTTACCTATCTTACCTAACTTAACCTGCATAACCTAACTTTACCTATGTTACCTTACCTTACCTATCTTACCTAACTTTACTATCTTACCTAACTTAACCTGCATAACCTAACTTTACCTATGTTACCTTACCTTACCTATCTTACCTATCTTACCTAACTTTACCTATCTTACCTAACTTAACTTTCATAACCTAACTTTACCTATGTTACCTTACCTTACCTATCTTACCTAACTTAACCTAACTTTACCTATGTTACCTACCTATCTTACCTAACTTATCCTGCATAACCTAACTTTACCTATGTTACCTTACCTTACCTATCTTACCTAACTTATCCTGCATAACCTATCCTAACATAACTTACCTTACCTTACCTATCTTACCTAACTTTACCTATCTTACCTAACTTAACTTTCATAACCTAACTTTACCTATGTTACCTTACCTTACCTATCTTACCTAACTTACCTAACTTTACCTATGTTACCTTACCTATCTTACCTAACTTATCCTGCATAACCTAACTTTACCTATGTTACCTTACCTTACCTATCTTACCTAACTTATCCTGCATAACCTATCCTAACATAACTTACCTTACCTTACCTATCTTACCTAACTTTACCTATCTTACCTAACTTAACCTGCATAACCTAACTTTACCTATGTTACCTTACCTTACCTATCTTACCTAACCTAACTTTACCTATGTTACCTTACCTTACCTACCTTTCCTAACTTATCCTGCTTAACCTATCTTACCTATCTTACCTAACTTTACCTATCTTACCTAACTTAACTTTCATAACCTAACTTTACCTATCCTAACATAACTTACCTTACCTTCCCTATCTTACCTAACTTTACCTATCCTATCCTAACCTAACTTGTCTTACCTAACTTAATCTTACTTTCCCAAACTGATGTATCCTAACTTATCTAGTCCAACCAGACATGCTCTAACTTACATAAGTATTCCTTCTTGTCTTTTGTGTTTCGTCAATCATTGTCTCATATTCATTTACTCTTTTCATTAGTTAATTTCTCAAATGGTCACTTATGCGTTTCAAGTGCTATTTGTTAGAGATTTGATATTTAAGCATTTCAAAGAATTTTTGTTATATATGGGCATTTACTCATTTCATTAGTTAATTTCTCAAATGGACATTTTTGCATTTCAAGTGTCATTTGTTTAAGATTGGGTGTTTAACCATTTCAAAGGATTTTTGTTATATATGGGAATTTACTCGTTTCAAGGGCAAATTTCTCAAATGGTCATTTTTGCAGATCAAGGGTTATTTGTTAAAGTTCATCAAGTTGCCCATAAGTTGTATTTATTATGTTATCATATGTTCTTATTCCCCAACCCCTTAACCTAACCTCTTGTAATCTTAGTGTATTAGTAGGTTCTATCTTATGTTCTTATTCCCCAACCCTTTAACCTAACCTCTTGTAATCTTAGTGTATTTAGTAGGTTCTATCTTATGTTCTTATTCCCCAACCCCTTAACCTAACCTCTTGTAATCTTAGTGTATTTAGTAGGTTCTATCTTATGTTCTTATTCCCCAACCCCTTAACCTAAACCTCTTGTAATCGTAGTGTATTTAGTAGGTTCTATCATATGTTCTTATTCCCCAACCCCTTAACCTAACCTTTCAGATGTAGTTTGTTGAATATATTATCCTTTTTGTATATTTTTTTTGACCCAAACCATCTTTCCTTCTTTACTTTGATTCTCCTACTCCTTCTAACCCTCCTTTTCTATCTCTCTCCCTTATTCTCTCTCTTCCTCCCCCTTCCTCTCTCTCCCTCATTTGCTCAAATGCTCTCTTGTTTCTCAAATTCAATTCTTATTGCTCCCATTCTCACACCCTCATTCTCATTCACTTAGTTTTTCTTTTTCTCAATTCAAGTCTTAGTGCTCCCATGCCCACACTCTCTCTCTTTCTCTCTTCTTTGGTCCCATTTTCTTCCGCCCCCTCTCTCTTACTCCTTGCTCTTCTTTCATGCTCTCACTCCCTTGAGCTCTTGTTTCTCAATTTCAAGTCTTAGTAGATCTGATTCTTTACTATTGTAATTTTTATTATTACTATGATAAAGAATGAACTTATATGTGAAAACAAAGTAAAGAAGGAAAGAAGGTTAAGTGGGATGGTGGGTTTGGGTAAAAATATACAAAAAGGATAATATATTCAACAAACTACATCTGAAAGGTTAGGTTAAGGGGTTGGGGAATAAGAACATATGATAGAACCTACTAAATACACTACGATTACAAGAGGTTAGGTTAAGGGGTTGGGGAATAAGAACATAAGATAGAACCTACTAAATACACTAAGATTACAAGAGGTTAGGTTAAGGGGTTGGGGAATAAGAACATAAGATAGAACCTACTAAATACACTAAGATTACAAGAGGTTAGGTTAAAGGGTTGGGGAATAAGAACATAAGATAGAACCTACTAATACACTAAGATTACAAGAGGTTAGGTTAAGGGGTTGGGGAATAAGAACATATGATAACATAATAAATACAACTTATGGGCAACTTGATGAACTTTAACAAATAACCCTTGATCTGCAAAAATGACCATTTGAGAAATTTGCCCTTGAAACGAGTAAATTCCCATATATAACAAAAATCCTTTGAAATGGTTAAACACCCAATCTTAAACAAATGACACTTGAAATGCAAAAATGTCCATTTGAGAAATTAACTAATGAAATGAGTAAATGCCCATATATAACAAAAATTCTTTGAAATGCTTAAATATCAAATCTCTAACAAATAGCACTTGAAACGCATAAGTGACCATTTGAGAAATTAACTAATGAAAAGAGTAAATGAATATGAGACAATGATTGACGAAACACAAAAGACAAGAAGGAATACTTATGTAAGTTAGAGCATGTCTGGTTGGACTAGATAAGTTAGGATACATCAGTTTGGGAAAGTAAGATTAAGTTAGGTAAGACAAGTTAGGTTAGGATAGGATAGGTAAAGTTAGGTAAGATAGGGAAGGTAAGGTAAGTTATGTTAGGATAGGTAAAGTTAGGTTATGAAAGTTAAGTTAGGTAAGATAGGTAAAGTTAGGTAAGATAGGTAAGATAGGTTAAGCAGGATAAGTTAGGAAAGGTAGGTAAGGTAAGGTAACATAGGTAAAGTTAGGTTAGGTAAGATAGGTAAGGTAAGGTAACATAGGTAAAGTTAGGTTATGCAGGTTAAGTTAGGTAAGATAGGTAAAGTTAGGTAAGATAGGTAAGGTAAGGTAAGTTATGTTAGGATAGGTTATGCAGGATAAGTTAGGTAAGATAGGTAAGGTAAGGTAACATAGGTAAAGTTAGGTTATGCAGGATAAGTTAGGTAAGATAGGTAAGGTAACATAGGTAAAGTTAGGTTAAGTTAGGTAAGATAGGTAAGGTAAGGTAACATAGGTAAAGTTAGGTTATGAAAGTTAAGTTAGGTAAGATAGGTAAAGTTAGGTAAGATAGGTAAGGTAAGGTAAGTTATGTTAGGATAGGTTATGCAGGATAAGTTAGGTAAGATAGGTAAGGTAAGGTAACATAGGTAAAGTTAGGTTATGCAGGATAAGTTAGGTAAGATAGGTAAGGTAACATAGGTAAAGTTAGGTTAAGTTAGGTAAGATAGGTAAGGTAAGGTAACATAGGTAAAGTTAGGTTATGAAAGTTAAGTTAGGTAAGATAGGTAAAGTTAGGTAAGATAGGTAAGATAGGTAAGGTAAGGTAACATAGGTAAAGTTAGGTTATGCAGGTTAAGTTAGGTAAGATAGGTAAAGTTAGGTAAGATAGGTAAGGTAAGGTAACATAGGTAAAGTTAGGTTATGCAGGTTAAGTTAGGTAAGATAGGTAAAGTTAGGTAAGATAGGTAAGGTAAGGTAAGTTATGTTAGGATAGGTAAAGTTAGGTTATGAAAGGCAAGTTAAGTTAGGATAGGTAAAGTTAGGTTAAGTTAGGGAAGGTAAGGTAAGTTACGTTAGGATAGGTAAAGTTAGGTAAGATAGGGAAGGTAAGGTAAGTTATGTTAGGATAGGTAAATTAGGTTATGAAAGGCAAGTTAGTTAGGATAGGTAAAGTTAGGTTAAGTTAGGGAAGGTAAGGTAAGTTATGTTAGGATAGGTAAAGTTAGGTAAGATAGGGAAGGTAAGGTATGTTAGGATAGGTAAAGCTAGGTTTAGGAACGTTACGTTAACTAAGTAACATTGGGTGGAGAGGATAGGTTACGTAGGTTTGAACAGTGTAGTTCAGAGAACAGTTTTAGGGTAAAGCAACTAAGAAAATATGTTTTAACAGAAATGCAGGTTTGGTATGAAAAGCTGAACTAGTTACATTTTGGAGAGAAAATTTTATGACTGAAGATGTCTTAAAGAATAACATGATGGAAGAATGAGAGTTTCTTTGATGAATGAAGGTGTCTTAGAGAACAACTTTGGAGAACGAAGATGAATTAGAGATCGCTTTGATGACTCTGAGAATAACTCTGGTCAACGAATATGGATTGGAAAGTTTCTTTGATGAACGAAGGTGTCTTAGAGAACAACTTTTTGGAGAACGAAGATGAATTAGAGATCACTTTGATAGCTCTGGGAATAACTTTTATGATTTTGAGAACATCTTTGATGTCTTGGAGAACAACATTGATGTTTAGAGAACAACTTTGATGACCAAGATTAACTTTAGATGTCTCTGAGAATAACTTTTATAACATAGAAATTAACTTTAGATGTCTCTGAAAATATCTTTGATGACTTCGAGAATAACATTTGATGACTCTGAGAACAAGTTTGATAGCTCTGAGAATAACTTTAGATGTCTCTGAAAATAACTTTGATGAAAGATGTCTTAGATTAACTTTTGATGACTTTGAAAACAAGTTTGATGAACAAAGATGTTTTGAAAGTTTCTCTGACGGACGAAGGTGACTCTGAGAATAGCTTTGGGTAGCTCTGATAATGACTTTTGTTGTCTTATAATAACTTTTGATTGTTCTGAGAATAACTTTAGATATCTCGGAGAATAAGTTTGATGAACGAAGATATCTTACAGAGCAAATTTTATGTTTCGAAGAATAACTTTTGATGACTCTGGGAATGACTTTGTTGTCTTAGAGAATAACTTTGAGGGCTTAGAGAATGTCTTTGATGAATGGAAGTGAGTTAGAGAATAACATAACATGACTGAGAATAACTTTTGATAACTCTTAGAATAACTTTGTTGTCTTAGAGAATAACTTTGAGGGCTTAGAGAATGTCTTTGATGAATGGAAGAGAGTTAGAGAATAACATAACATGACTGAGAATAACTTTTGATAACTCTTAGAATAACTTTGATGTCTTAGAGAATAACTTTAGATGACTTTGAGAATGTCTTTGGATAACTCTGAGATTAACTTTGATGTCTTTGAAACAACATTGATGGCTTAGAGAATGTCTTTGATGAAAGATGATGTCTTGGATTAACTTTGACGTCTCTTGGATTAACTTTGATGACTGAGAGTGAGTTAGAGATTACCTTTGTTAACTCTGAGAATAACTTTGATGAACAAAGATGTTTTGGAAAGTTTCTCTGAAGAACGAAGGTGACTCTGAGAATAACTTTTGTTAGCTCTTTGAATAACTTTGATGACTTTGAGAATGACTTCTGAGAACATGGGTAGTATTTGAATGCGTCTTTGATGATGAATGAAAGGCTACTTGGAGAATAGCATTTTGATGACTGAGATTAACTTTTTGATGACTCTGAGAATAACTTTGAGGATGCGAGTAAATTTTTGAGTGTTTGAGAGCGTCTTTTTGTTATCTCGAAGAGTAACTTTGGTGTTACGGAGAGCACCTTTGACTATTTTTTCTTACTTAACGACATATAATTTTTATGAAAGTGCTGAAAAAGTTACATTTGACTATTTTTTCTTACTTAGCGACATATAATTTTAGTTACGAAAGTGTTGAAAAAGTTACATTTGACTCTTTTAGTTGAGGAAAAAGACAAAATATGACGACAGTGACTATTTTAGTGCTCCACAAAGTATAATGCCAGTTAAGAACGACGATGATAGATATCTTTGACTATATTTTCTTACTTGACTATGGATAAAGTTAGTTATGAACAGTGCTGAAAAGATTCCTTTGACAATTTTTAGCTAAGCGAAAGGCTGTTTTAGTTAAGAACGGTGTTGAATGAGGTTAATCCTGACTATTTTCAGATGAGAGAAGTGATATTTCAGTTAAGAAATGACAAGAAAACATGATGAAGTAACTATTTTTAGTTGACCGATGAATACTTTTAGTTGAGCAAAAGCCAAAACATGATGAACATGACTTTTTCTGATGATTGGCAGATAATTTTAGTTATGAATGACAATGAAACATGAAGAACACGGTTATTTTCTGATGACTGGGGATAAGTTTAGTTAAGAAATGATGAAAGTTATTATTTTTAGTTGATTGACGATGGATAAAAGCTAGTTATGAACAGTTTTGGAAAGTTTCCTTTGACTATTTTTTCTTACTTGATGAAACATAGCGACTGTTAAGAAAGTGCTGAAAGAAGTTTCCTTTGACAATTTTTAGCTAAGAGAAAGGTTGTTTTTAGTTAAGAACAGTGTTGAACGAGGCTATTTTCTGACTATTTTTAGTTGACTGGATAATAAGTTTAGTTGAGAAAATACGAAAGTGACTATGTTTTTAGTTGATTGGTGAAAGATTTTTTTTAGTTAAGGAACGTTAGATAACATGTAAGGGGAAAAACCCAGAGAACATATTGGGAACATGGCAAAGAACACATGTAAGAAAAGTTGATGAATACAGTGAACATGCTGGGAATATGAACTTACAGAGAACATGAAAACATGATCAGGAGAATAGGGAATACAAAGAATGAACAATGGACCTGTGAAGAACATGGAGACATATGACACAAGAATGTATAAACACATATAAGTGAAGGTGAAAAACGAAGTGATCTTGTGATGAACATGCACCGTGTGTTAGAGGAATATGAATATTGACAAAGAACACAAAAATATGGAAGTTAGCATGAATATTTTGAGTATAAAAGTTGTAAAGAGAACATGTGATGATATGAAAACATAGAAAATATGACTAGAATTTGTAGAGAATATAATGAGACTAAGAGAAAGATTACATAAAAAATGGAGATACTTGTGAAAATAAGAACTGAATGGGACTGTGAACATTTGAAGAACATGAGTGAACACGGATGAGAATACGAAGAATACAGTGAATATAGAGAAAAATATGCAAATACAGTATGATTATTGAAGGTTTTGATACGAGAGAGAGCTAAGGCGGAGGACAAGCGCTGGAGCTTGGTAACTGTTTTGATCTTATTTACGGAGCCTGAAATACAGAGGGTAAAATTTCAGGGAAATTGGACTGTTACTAACGAAGATACGAGAGAGAGCTAAGGCGGAGGACAAGCGCTGGAGCTTGGTAACTGTTTTGATCTTATTTATGGTGCCTGAAATACAGAGGGTAAAAATTTCAGGGAAATTGGACTGATACTAACGAAGATACGAGAGAGAGCTAAGGCGGAGGACAAGCGCTGGAGCTTGGTAACTAAATTACTGTATTGAACTACATTTGAAATATGATTATTTTTAAATTTTAGAGGGATTGGAATGATAGTATTCATTATACGACAGGGGACTAAGGTGGGGGGAACGTGAGCTAGAACATGCTTACTAACATGATTTATTTGTGTAAAACTGACTTGCTTAATGAAAAGGAGCAAACATACGATGTTGGAAAATAGTTGAACTGAATGAAAGGAGAGAGAGGAGGGAGAGAGAGAGAGAGAGGAGGGACGGTCCAGATATTACGGATAAGATAAGATAAGATTAAGAGCTGACTGGCTGGCTGGCTGGGCGCAAAGTAAATAAAGGTGACGCGAGAGATTGCGAGGTAAGGGGGGAGGGAGGGGGGTGTGAGGTACGAGACTTGAAAACCATGACTTACACAGGTGATTTTCTAAATTTATATGAATAACTAAGGCTTACATAGACGATTTTGTAAGTTGAAAACATGTAAAATATGTCCGTAGAGTTCTCCTGGAAGCCCTAAAGTGCTACACACGTTATTTGAATTTCTCCCATAAGGCCTTAACAAACTTCTATGTCTCGGAAATTATTTTTCTTATAAGAAATCCTTACTTCTAAAATCTGTGACTGAAAAAAAAATTTACCTGAAAACCCCGACACGCTACAGGGGAATATTGGAACCTGAAAAACCCCGACACGCTACAGGGGAATTTCTAAATTCACCTGAAAACCCTGACACGCTACAGGGGAATTTTCTCCCAGAAAAAAAAATTCCCCTGTGGCGTGTCAACCCTACTACTGGTAGCCAGGGTGGGCGGTGGTAGCCAGGGTGGGCGGTGGTAGCCAGGGTGGGGGGTGGTAGCCAGGGTGGGCGGTGGTAGCCAGGGTGGGCGGTGGTAGCCAGGGTGGGGGTGGTAGCCAGGGTGGGCGGTGGTAGCCAGGTGGGCGGTGGTAGCCAGGGTGGGGGGTGTGGTAGCCAGGGTGGGGGGGGGTGGTAGCCAGTGTGGGCGGTGGTAGCCAGGGTGGGGGTGGTAGCCAGGGTGGGCGGTGGTAGCCAGGGTGGGGGTGGTAGCCAGGGTGGGCGGTGGTAGCCAGGGTGGGCGGTGGTAGCCAGGGTGGGGGGTGGTAGCCAGGGTGGGGGGTGGTAGCCAGGGTGGGGGGTGGTAGCCAGGGTGGGGGGTGGTAGCCAGGGTGGGGGGTGGTAGCCAGGGTGGGGGGTGGTAGCCAGGGTGGGCGGTGGTAGCCAGGGTGGGCGGTGGTAGCCAGGGTGGGCGGTGGTAGCCAGGGTGGGGGGTGGTAGCCAGGGTGGGGGGTGGTAGCCAGGGTGGGGGGTGGTAGCCAGGGTGGGCGGTGGTAGCCAGGGTGGGGGGTGGTAGCCAGGGTGGGGGGTGGTAGCCAGGGTGGGGGGTGGTAGCCAGGGTGGGCGGTGGTAGCCAGGGTGGGCGGTGGTAGCCAGGGTGGGGGGTGGTAGCCAGGGTGGGGGGTGGTAGCCAGGGTGGGCGGTGGTAGCCAGGGTGGCGGTGGTAGCCAGGGTGGGCGGTGGTAGCCAGGGTGGGCGGTGGCAGCCAGGGTGGGGGTGGTAGCCAGGGTGTGGAGTGGTAGCTGCGCCAGATGGTGGTAACAAGGCCAGGTCTCAGAAAGATTAAACCGCACTAAGAAAATGCCACATAATAATATGCGAGCTTTAACTATTAACTCCCCTGAACCACCTGAAGGGCTAAACCACCTGCTCCATTAAATTACTTCACAAGCAGAGTCCACCTCCACCTACAGCAGACAGTAACGGTCCAACAATCTTTGTTTTTTTCTGAACAAGGAGTGGTAGAGGGGGGCAGAGAGGGGGGTTAGCGCCCAAGGTTCTTCACTGCCAGCCTCCTCTATCACTCACTCACTATCTCAACCCAAACCCCTTCCCCTCTCCCCCCTCCCCCCAGCACACGTGTGCTAACATACACACACTCAACCTACCGTGTGCCTTAAGAGAAACAACCTAAACCAACGCTTTCATTTACGACAATGTGTATTAGGAAACAAAATCACGAACATCAGGAGCTTTCAGCCACCAAGGTGCTGTGGCTGGAACACTACACCAAGATGCTTCCAGCCACCAAGGTGCTGTGTCTGGAACACTACACCAAGATGCTTCCAGCCACCAAGGTGCTGTGTCTGGAACACTACACCAAGATGCTTCCAGCCACCAAGGTGCTGTGTCTGGAACACTACACCAAGATGCTTCCAGCCACCAAGGTCCTGTGGCTGGAACACTACACCAAGATGCTTCCAGCCACCAAGGTCCTGTGGCTGGAACACTACACCAAGATGCTTCCAGCCACCAAGGTGCTGTGTCTGGAACACTACACCAAGATGCTTCCAGCCACCAAGGTCCTCTGGCTGGAACACTACACTACACCAAGATGCTTCCAGCCACCAAGGTCCTGTGGCTGGAACACTACACCAAGATGCTTCCAGCCACCAAGGTGCTGTGTCTGGAACACTACACCAAGATGCTTCCAGCCACCAAGGTCCTGTGGCTGGAACACTACACCAAGATGCTTCCAGCCACCAAGGTCCTGTGGCTGGAACACTACACCACCACCAAGATGCTTCCAGCCACCAAGGTGCTGTGTCTGGAACACTACACCAAGATGCTTCCAGCCACCAAGGTCCTGTGGCTGGAACACTACACCAAGATGCTTCCAGCCACCAAGGTCCTGTGGCTGGAACACTACACCAAGATGCTTCCAGCCACCAAGGTGCTGTGTCTGGAACACTACACCAAGATGCTTCCAGCCACCAAGGTCCTGTGGCTGGAACACTACACCAAGATGCTTCCAGCCACCAAGGTCCTGTGGTTGGAACACTACACCAAGATGCTTCCAGCCACCAAGGTGCTGTGTCTGGAACACTACACCAAGATGCTTCCAGCCACCAAGGTCCTCTGGCTGGAACACTACACTACACCAAGATGCTTCCAGCCACCAAGTCCTGTGGCTGGAACACTACACCAAGATGCTTCCAGCCACCAAGGTGCTGTGTCTGGAACACTACACCAAGATGCTTCCAGCCACCAAGGTCCTGTGGCTGGAACACTACACCACCACCAAGATGCTTCCAGCCACCAAGGTGCTGTGTCTGGAACACTACACCAAGATGCTTCCAGCCACCAAGGTGCTGTGTCTGGAACACTACACCAAGATGCTTCCAGCCACCAAGGTCCTGTGTCTGGAACACTACACCAAGATGCTTCCAGCCACCAAGGTCCTGTGGCTGGAACACTACACCAAGATGCTTCCAGCCACCAAGGTCCTGTGGCTGGAACACTACACCAAGATGCTTCCAGCCACCAAGGTCCTGTGGCTGGAACACTACACCAGATGCTTCCAGCCACCAAGGTCCTGTGGCTGGAACACTACACCAAGATGCTTCCAGCCACCAAGGTCCTGTGGCTGGAACACTACACTACACCAAGATGCTTCCAGCCACCAAGGTCCTGTGTCTGGAACACTACACCAAGATGCTTCCAGCCACCAAGGTCCTGTGGCTGGAACACTACACCAAGATGCTTCCAGCCACTAAGGTCCTGTGGCTGGAACACTACACTACACCAAGATGCTTCCAGCCACCAAGTTACTGTGTCTGGTAGACTGGAAGACGTCAACATGGTGGTATAAGAAGCCGCCAACCACGGAACAAAGTGTACAGATGAACACTTCATCACTCGCACCTCAAAAGCAAATACAAACTGCCACTTAAAATGTGTCGATTAACAAAAACAAAGAGGAACATTATAGGCAATTTTATAGCTGCTGCTGCTGCTAATGTCAACTAGGAGTCCAAGTTAGGTACCATAGGGGACATCAATCTAGCAGTGCAATCTTTTCTTCAGAAAACTCTCAGCCTTTATAACACCCACTGTCCTATACTAACGAAACAATTCACAACTAAAAGGCTAAACAATCCTTGGCTTACAAAGGGAATATTTAAATCCATTATAAAAAACTGACCTTGAGAAAAAGTATAGGTTAGGACCGTCTTCAAAGAATTTTCAAAGAATTACTCGTCATTGCTATCTAAATATTAAAAGAAAAATTGCCCGACTATGGCCGCCTCCAAACCATACAGAGATAACATGAAGTATCGTGGAAGAACAGACCCACTCCATAACATCTCATTCCTAACTTCCTCTAGTTATTGTCACACACACACACACACACACACACCACACACACACACACACACACACACACATACGAGGGGGCCTCGTAGCCTGGTGGATAGCGCGCAGGACTCGTAATTCTGTGGCGCGGGTTCGATTCCCGCACGAGGCAGAAACAATGGGCAAAGTTTCTTTCACCCTAAAGTGCCCCTGTTACCTAGCAGTAAATAGGTACCTGGGAGTTAGTCAGCTGTCACGGGCTGCTTCCTGGTGTGTGTGTGTGGTGTGGAGAGAGAGAGAGAGAGAGAGAGAGAGAGAGAGAGAGAGAGAGAGAGAGAGAGAGAGAGAGAGAGAGAGAGAGGAGAGAGAGAGAGAGAGAGAGAGAGAGAGAGAGAGAGAGAGAGAGAGAGAGAGAGAGAGAGAGAGAGAGAGATAGAGAGAGAGAGAGAGAGAGAGAGAGAGAGAAAAAAAAAAAAAAAAAAAAAAAAAAAAAAAAGAGGCGGGCCGAAAGAGCAAGGCTCAACCCCCGCAAAAACACAACTAGTAAACACACACACACACACACACACACACACACACACACACACACACACACGCCGCGGGAGTCTGTAGGAGACACGCGATTAGTGAGGTCCGCGGAATTCGTCAATTTCTCGGGACATTGAAGGAGTATAGAGGCTAGATCATAGTATTTGGCCTCTCGCAGTGTGTAGCTAGCAGGGTGCAACATAGCATAGTCATATCGCTAGCGATAGTGCGAAGATTTGGCGAAGAAACGAAAAGTGGAGCTAGGGCATCACCGGTGCATGTAAGTGTGTGACCTGACCGGTGGGACGACCCGCCGTGGAGCTACCTGATTGTGCTGTGAGTGGTGACTGTGATCAGTGGTACAGTGAATTAGTGAACTGTCACATAACGATACAGTGACTGACTCCAGAGCTTTGTGTAGACAGAGAAGAAGACCTCATCAATCTACCAGCATTTAGTGAATCACCTAGTGGGAGACAACGAAGATAAACATCGTCATCATACATCGCCCTGCCCTTACTCATCTGGTTGTGTGAGCGGGAGGCAGTCTGGTATGTACCCCTCTCTGGTCAATTAATCAGGTGTACAGATTGAGGTAAAGATTATCAAATTCTCATTCAGGATATCAAATATATTTAAAAATCTCAGAGTGGCTCATTTAGGCAGAGGTAACGCATAAGGGATATCTTGACACATACAAGCACGCCCGCCCACGTACGTATACCCGCACACAAGTGTGCACACGCTAAAACAGCATAGACAAC